>WNNJ02000980.1:0-296680 GCA_012934845.2 Pomphorhynchus laevis | reverse complement strand
ACCCTCAAGCATACTATTCACATTGGATGTAGAGTCGTTATTTACCGCAATAGAAACAAATAACGGGATCGCCGCGGTAGCGCGTATCTTAGAAACACACGGATGCTGTCAGTCTGAAGTTGAACACCTCAGTACACTATTGCGTCTTACGATGGAATCCAACACCTTTGAGTTCGAGGGTAAATTGTACCTGCAAAAACGTGGCACTGCTATGGGAAGCCCTATAGGGCCAACTTATGCAGGCCTTTACGTAGCCGACATCGAACAGAGATATATAAATAGTCGTCATCTGAAACCCTCCATTTGGATTCGTTATGTGGACGACATATTCGGTGTATGGGACCATGGTGAAGATGATTTTGAATCGTTCTTATCCAATCTAAATGCATTTTCGGAGCTAAGGTTCACTCGGTCTGATAGAATGCAAGACAATCTTAACTTTTTGGATGTGGAGCTAAGGAAAGACCCGGTATCAGGATGGTTAACGTCAATGCACCGAAAGTTCAAAGGAATTAGATCTCTGGTACATGCCAGGAGTGCTCATCATCCAAGGATTAAACGTTTAATCATCAGAAACGAACTGATCAGAGCTAAGAAAATATGCTCGACAGCAAGGATATTCACAGAGGCCGCCATAACCATGTCTAAAGAATTTGAGTGTAGAGGATACCATTTAAAGCTAATTAAAAGACAATTGGCTGAGGTTTGTTGTATGGATAGGGACATCCTTTTGACTAAAAAGGTGAGGATCAAAGGCCAGGACAAAATCCCCTATATAGTAGTTGACACTCACCCAGCCCTACTGTCTCTTGAGCGGGATCTAACGACTGCCTTAAACGCATGTAATTCCATATGCGGAACAGGTGTCAAGATTAAAGTCGCCTACAAAAGTGGTAAATCCCTACGGCGTTTACTGTTCACAAACAAGCTGAAAATATCGGAAGGAATGCAAAGATGTGGGGATAAGCGCTGCAAGTGCTGTGAATATGTTGCAGTCGGAAGAATGTTTAGCAGTCCGGTAACTGGACTAACGTACAATACCCGATGCAAAGCTTCATGCAAAACAAAGAACTCGGTGTACGTATGCATGTGCTCAAACTGCCCATGTTGTTACGTGGGAGAGACATCGAACGCCTTAAATATTCGAATGAATATAAGAAGATGTGACATACGCGCAAAACGGGGCAATAGAGATGGCGCAGCACAACACTGCATCGATAACCCGCAACACCGAATGTCTGTAACAATTGTTGAATCTGATTTCAAAAATGATTGGCAAAGAAAAGCAAGAGAGAAGTATTGGATCGCCCAATTAATGAGCGATACACAATTAAATGCTAATCATGATTGCCATATACCTTAGTGCCCCAGCAATACATTTCGCTTTACTATTTTTTAATATATAATCACATTGTATTTTTCACCCTACATTTGATTGAAATTGTATTCCCATTATTTGACAAGTATTGTTTTATTTTCAGACTCTGAAGTAGTCTTTTACGCCGAAAGCTTAGCTCTTGTATTGTGCTATAAAAGAAAAATCGCTGCTGTTACTCGATTCTTGTTTTGATTTGTTTAACGATTTATTTGAAAGCAGCCTCAATGGGCTCTCGAGTTCGATTTGATAATAATATTCAATATTTCGAAAGTGTCGAACAACCGACCTCGCAAACAACACAGCGAACGAAATCATTAGCACACGCACGATACTTGTCATTTTGTATCAAAAATGGGATTCACACAAAAGGATTGAAAATAAAAAAGTCTATGCAGGTTAACCGCAATCTAATACCAGCCAAAAGAATGGACACATTACTCTCCAGATGGAAACAAGTTCTCGATGATGCCGAAATCAAATTAACTAGAATTCTGTGGGAATTTTACTCATTGGCATATAATTTTAACGATGGTTTTGTCGACAAAGGTATACTTAATCGACTGCTCGAATGCAAAACCAGAAAGCTGAGTCGATGTATAGGTCGAAGAGTAACAACTGAGGAACTGCACTTCTACCCTCTTCGGCATTGCAGGAGATATAGACACCGATCAGACTATAAACAATTGAACAACGTCGTACTGGATGCAGTTGAAAGCAATGTTGTCAACTTGTCAACGGTTACATTATCGGACAAACAAAAAGAGCTGTTGTCACTTGGCCTGTCATTTGTACCAGCACCAAGGGAATTTGAACGCTATCCGTTAATTCGTAACATAAAGGGATCAATTCATCGTGCAGTTGAGAATCTTCCTAATGATGGCACATCAATTAAATGTTTTGAATTAATTTCGAACCATGCTGATATTCAAAAATACGTTACCCTAACACCCAACACACGAAGTCAAACAAATATAAATAAAACGCTTAAAAACGCCTTGAAAGAGCTAAACGCGAATACTGATATAAAGATTCTACCCGCTGATAAAGGGAGCAAGACAGTTATTTGGGGTACGCAACAATACATACAAGAGGGGATGCGCCAACTGTCAAGTGATGCATATGAAGCGATTGAACTTGCGGACCACTCAGGCATCGTTAAAGAGGTTGAAACTGTTATAGCTACCCTTATAAAAGACAAGCCCCTTAGAAACAATCTCACCGTAACAAGACCAATACCTGGGCACATGTACCTACTCCCAAAGATACACAAAAATGTAAACCCGTGCCCTGGCCGCCCAATAATTCGAAACTGCGGTACTGCTACTGAGAAATTGGCCCGTCACCTACATAATAAACTCTACCCTATCCTGAAGAAAGCGCAATCATTTATTGAAAGCACGGACGATTTCATCAGAAAATTCGAGGATAGCAAAGCTCACATCAAACCCTCAAGCATACTATTCACATTGGATGTAGAGTCGTTATTTACCGCAATAGAAACAAATAACGGGATCGCCGCGGTAGCGCGTATCTTAGAAACACACGGATGCTGTCAGTCTGAAGTTGAACACCTCAGTACACTATTGCGTCTTACGATGGAATCCAACACCTTTGAGTTCGAGGGTAAATTGTACCTGCAAAAACGTGGCACTGCTATGGGAAGCCCTATAGGGCCAACTTATGCAGGCCTTTACGTAGCCGACATCGAACAGAGATATATAAATAGTCGTCATCTGAAACCCTCCATTTGGATTCGTTATGTGGACGACATATTCGGTGTATGGGACCATGGTGAAGATGATTTTGAATCGTTCTTATCCAATCTAAATGCATTTTCGGAGCTAAGGTTCACTCGGTCTGATAGAATGCAAGACAATCTTAACTTTTTGGATGTGGAGCTAAGGAAAGACCCGGTATCAGGATGGTTAACGTCAATGCACCGAAAGTTCAAAGGAATTAGATCTCTGGTACATGCCAGGAGTGCTCATCATCCAAGGATTAAACGTTTAATCATCAGAAACGAACTGATCAGAGCTAAGAAAATATGCTCGACAGCAAGGATATTCACAGAGGCCGCCATAACCATGTCTAAAGAATTTGAGTGTAGAGGATACCATTTAAAGCTAATTAAAAGACAATTGGCTGAGGTTTGTTGTATGGATAGGGACATCCTTTTGACTAAAAAGGTGAGGATCAAAGGCCAGGACAAAATCCCCTATATAGTAGTTGACACTCACCCAGCCCTACTGTCTCTTGAGCGGGATCTAACGACTGCCTTAAACGCATGTAATTCCATATGCGGAACAGGTGTCAAGATTAAAGTCGCCTACAAAAGTGGTAAATCCCTACGGCGTTTACTGTTCACAAACAAGCTGAAAATATCGGAAGGAATGCAAAGATGTGGGGATAAGCGCTGCAAGTGCTGTGAATATGTTGCAGTCGGAAGAATGTTTAGCAGTCCGGTAACTGGACTAACGTACAATACCCGATGCAAAGCTTCATGCAAAACAAAGAACTCGGTGTACGTATGCATGTGCTCAAACTGCCCATGTTGTTACGTGGGAGAGACATCGAACGCCTTAAATATTCGAATGAATATAAGAAGATGTGACATACGCGCAAAACGGGGCAATAGAGATGGCGCAGCACAACACTGCATCGATAACCCGCAACACCGAATGTCTGTAACAATTGTTGAATCTGATTTCAAAAATGATTGGCAAAGAAAAGCAAGAGAGAAGTATTGGATCGCCCAATTAATGAGCGATACACAATTAAATGCTAATCATGATTGCCATATACCTTAGTGCCCCAGCAATACATTTCGCTTTACTATTTTTTAATATATAATCACATTGTATTTTTCACCCTACATTGATTGAAATTGTATTCCCATTATTTGACAAGTATTGTTTTATTTTCAGACTCTGAAGAAGGCTTTTACGCCGAAAGCTTAGCTCTTGTATTGTGCTATAAAAGAAAAATCGCTGCTGTTACTCGATTCTTGATTTGATTTGTTTAACGATTTATTTGAAAGCAGCCTCAATGGGCTCTCGAGTTCGATTTGATAATAATATTCAATATATATATATATAACGAATAGTTGCTAGGTCACACGAGGTGACTTTCGCATTGAAAACCAGCTACAGAATCCTTCCTTCATGATATTCAATTCCATACACCCTGACTACTAACGGCGCCATTGCCACAACCGTTTTCGTTTCGCCCGCTTTTTGCCACATGTTGGTAGCCCCGGGCTCGTCAGAAGGCTGACTACCAACTCTTCGCCTTTTGAAATTTGACTTATCCGAGATTCGAGCTGTCGCTCTCCGTACTTGGCTTGCGCTCTTGACTGCTAGGCTACGAATCCAGGATTACCAGATTTCACACAGTATATGAAACCTTCCATCATGATATCCAGAAACTGCATTGTCCGAGATGCTTCTCTGGCATGCTTATTATAGATTTTACCGTTTGAGATCATGAAGATCGATTGGAATCGGGACTGGTGATCCTTTGATGGATTCTTATTTATGTAACGAATAGTTGCTAGGTCACACGAGGTGACTTTCGCATTGAAAACCAGCTACAGAATCCTTCCTTCATGATATCCAATTCCATACACCCTAGGGTGTATGGAATACACCCTAGGGTGTATATGTACCACATATATATAAGTGGAAGCTTAAATAGTGAAGAATTGAGTAAGGCATAACAGAGTATAGGAGAGGTTTTCAAGGTCGACTTGGAGTGGTTCATGTTGGAGGCGGAGAAGGATGGGAATGGGAGCGAGTAAGTGTAAGAGTGATAAGGAAATGTTCGGAAAAACCAGTATCAATAATTGACAAGGAGGTATATTTATTGAAGCATTTGGGAACAGCAATGATGTCCAGAGCACTGCCGAGAATATATGTGGGGCTTGTGTAAAGTAATTAAAGTTAAAATCAGAAAAAAAGTTACTTAGAGTGATAGAGTCAGAGTTAGCTTGACGATCACGACGAATGTTAAAGTCACCGAGAACAAAATAAGGAGTATAAGACAATGAACAGTGAGAAAGAAGATCTGCAGAGTCGTTTAAGAACATACCTAAGGAGCGCCTGAGCCTGGACAGTATACAATACAAGTTCCATAGGGAAAGGAGTTGATTATCTGCATATGAGTAATTCGAACGAATTGTAATGGTTGCTACCGTTTATTTTACGCAGAGACGTTGGGTGACGAGCAATGGCAACAATACCGTCATTGTTAGAAGCAGTAGATGTGGGAGAGACAATTGGATGATCTGATTTCACTAGAGAACGACCAGAGCGACATAGACAACGAATAGCAAGGTCGTCAGAGTGAGAATGCCAGGATTCGGTAATCCAAATAATATCGATAGATAATTGATCGAAGATATTAATGAGCAGATCAGCTTTATGAAGAATGGAGCGAGTGTTGAAAATGCTAATACGAAAAGTATGCTCAGGGGCTAGATCAACTAGCAAAGAAGACAGGGGAGAAACTGGACGCTATCGGATTTTATGCCTTATGTGCTCGACGTGAAAATTCCTGTTGATTTGATGGATTGATAAGGATGACTCGCCGTTTGTTTTAAGTCGATTTTTCTCGATATGAGCTAAATTGAGTTGAGCAATATTATAAGTGATCGGTCGGGATAGATACGACTATTAGATGCAGTGGTAACAAGTTTTAAACGTTGGTAGAGTACCAACGAAGCATTTGAACTATGTCGTAATACGACTTTTAGGAGTGGGATTCTGAGATGATTGGATTTAGTGGATTTGTATAAACAGATCAATGATACATGAGCGATATTATGTAAGAGGGATGTATTTTCATCAGGAAGAATAATTGCTAGGAGAGACCTGAAAGCAAATACATAATCATTGAAGCGAGATTGTGGAAAAACAGATTCGGGAAGCTTTAAGTTAAATATGATAATACAACGATCGCGCGAAGGAAAACGGTTATATGGATGTGGTGGATGAACAGAGCTGGTAGGAGTAGAGGCAGAAGATTAGATAGAAGTGGGAATGATAGATGGATAATGAAGATAAGTTGGAGCATGTGTGACAGAAGTGTATTGTTGAATCTGTTGTTCGGAGATGTTACTGTAGATGATTTTGACGGAAGTATATTATTTTTTGAGAATTGATACGGGGGAGGTAGAGTAAGTAGTACGTGAAGCGAAAAAAGAAGTATTAGGTGTATTTAGATAGAGGGAGGTATAGGAAATAGGATGTATGATATGAACAGCTTTATCGTTTGTCTTGCTAGGATGATTAAAATGAATGGCAGTTTTATCGTAAGATGAACAAGGAGTGTGTGTAAGAGAAGGTTCCAGAACGGGATTATAATATGCGAAGTCTGGTGTTGATGTGATGGAAACGTCAAAAACAGTATCGGTCTAGGATGATTAAATAAATAATATACGATACGTCACAATAAGTATTATAGGTCATCAGAAGGAACAGCTATGTTATCAAGTTTCGGCCCCTATCCTACCACCCAACATAGCTGCGGGGCTAAATACATTCTAATGACGTATCTCTTGTTATTAATTTTCGTCTTACATAACTGCGTCCCCTATTCCTCGACCCAACAAGAACAACGTAGCTAAGGAGTAATCTCAACCAGTTCACATGTGTTTTGTTGTTTTTATTATTATTATTATAGTGTACAAGTTACTAGCCGCAAATGGCTGTTTCAACTGTTCACAAATTACATTTTAAAATATCAATTAAAATACATCCACGAATCCAAATTAGAGTTCACAATCCACTTCAGCAGCATCTTCTTGAAGTGTCTATTGCTAGTAGCATTGACGACGTCTTCAGGCAGCGAATTCCAAACATTCAATGCGCGGTGGGAAAGCCTACTCACACTCCTTATTTTGCCATGGGGGAATTTAAATAACGTAAGGGAGTGACCTCTGCGACGCGAATTTCTCAATTTTATCGAATTGGATGGGAACCCCTCTTTTCCACGAACCAAATGCCACATCGCTACAAGATCTAAATATAGTAGCCTCTGGGCCGTTGAAGGCATTTTTAAGCAAGCTAGGCGCTCATTGTAAGAATAAAGAGATGTAATGCAAAGTTTGGTTCCTCTACGTAGAATCGACTCGGTCTTTTTCATCTCAGCCTTGGTGGATGGAAAAGTTGATGCGATGCAGTATTTCACATGCGGACGGACTAACGCACAGTAGAGATGCTTAAATAATTTTGGATGCAGCTTACTAAATGTGTTCTTAATACAATACAAGGCCTTCATGGCTTTACCGTAGATATAATCGGTATTCGGTCGTGTTTTAAGGTCGTTATTCAAAATAATCCCTAGGTCTCTATGAACAGAAATGTTGTGAAGCTTATAACATCCTAAATAGAATTCATGATCAGATTTACATTTGCCGAGTTTCATATGAACGCACTTATCTACATTTATGGTCATACCGGTAGCACTGCTCCAGTCGTAGATTGTCTGGAGATCATGTTGTAGATGCCGGCCATCAGGATCTGAGATGCTATCGCACCACACTTTCACATCGTCTGCGAATGCCAGGCAGGGACTGTTTATGCGTAACAGAAGATCATTGAGAAATATAATAAAAAGCAAGGGACCAAGGACTGTACCTTGCGGAACTCCGGATTTAACTAACCTAGTAGAAGACATGCTATTGCCAACCCTCACCTAAAATGATCTCCCGTCCAAAAAATCACGAATCCAATTGCATAACATGGAGGATACTCCGTAGTGTGCTAACAACCTAATCATCCCATCATGAGGGACGCGATCGAAGGCTTTCGAAAAATCAATAAAGATTATATCGAGTGAGCTACCAAAACTTAACGACTGGGTCCAAGTTTCGCGCGCGGTAAGCAAGTTCGTCAAACAAGAACGGGAGTGACGAAAACCATGTTGAGCGGACGATAGTATACCAAGGGAGACAAGATGATCGTAGACTCTAGTGCTGATGGCGCGTTCGAGAACTTTGCACAGAGAAGAGGTTAAGCTTATTGGCCTATAATCACCACAGGATGATGCAAAAATTTTTTTGGGAATAGGAACAACGGTTGCAGTTTTCCAATCTTCTGGGACACTGCCAGTGGCCAGAATTTTATCAAAGATAATAGTCAGGAATGGTGCCAGGTAACTCGATAAAGCTTTGAGCAGGTATGGGGAGATGTCATCGGGGCCAGCTGCGCTAAAAGGACGAATATTATTGAGATAATCTTGAATTTCAGTAACGCAAATTGGCCGGGATTCATTACGCGGAGGGATAGAGCACCCGTACCATATCATATGATAATCGCAATGTGGTAAAGTGGATAAAGAGAACGAGGATGCGAAGGTCTCAGCTATATCAGTTTCATTTGTAACCAAGCCACATTCAGAGTGCACATGCTTGATTGCAGAGTTGAGCGTTCCGTTTTGCCGAGCATATGACCAAAATAGCTTGGGGTTGCGATTAACTTCCTTGATGATTGTAGATTCGAATTTATCACGTTTTAACGTTTTCATACGAGTACAGACGTTCCTAAGATACCTATAAATGTTGGCGTAATACGGAAGCGAACGAGATAACTTCCAAAGACGATTTCGTACTCGCAACATCAATCTCAGGTCCTTATCGAACCAAACAGGATATTTAGTATTTGGCGAGATGATACGCTTTGGTGCAAGCATGTCAGAAATACCTAAAAGGTAATCCCCAATCACTTTAAGTGAGACTTCTTTAGTATTTGTTAAAGATAGTGGACGACGTTGACAGAAAGATAAAATTTGCTCATCAAGCACTTTTGACCAAACCCGTTTTATGATGGGAGCCGTAAAATGGCGGAATTTAAAGTTTGGGGTGACCTGTAGTGAAAGCACGCAGTGGTCAGAGTTACCTATCGGTGGAAGATAATCCACTCGAGCTATGTCTTCAAGACGATTGGAAAAAACCAAGTCAAGTATAGTATCATTATTATGGGAAGAAAATCGTGTGGGCTCTTGAATGTGTTGTACTAGTAAGAGTTCATCAGCGAGGAAGTGGGAGATTTCTCTTTCTACGACGGTGCCATCATCAAATATTGTTTGCCGCCAATCTGATCTAGGTAGGTTGAAGTCTCCTAGAAGAAGGAAATGAGAACTGATACTTATCGATCGCAATACTGACTTCAGAAGATTACAATCAGTGATCATAGAAGGTGAGCGATATACAACGCAGAGACTGATACCAACACGATCATACCCAATATGAAAGGTAATACTCTCGAACGAGCCTTGCGGATCACAAACTTGATCGATGCCAGAAATTAGCAAATGGTCTCGAACGTACACTGCAACACCGCCCCCTCGCATACTGGACCTCCTGTCCCCTCGAAGTAGACGATAACCTGGAATATTTACAGTGGCATCCAAGATGTGTTCATGTAGCCATGACTCACTAACACAGAATATATCATACGCATTAACCTCAAGGTATCGAAGCTCTACAATTTGTGCAGGAAGACTTCGTAAATTTGAATAACCTACCGATAAATAGCAACGAGTTGCATTGGAATCCTTTTTGGTTTTACTAAGGCACGGTCTATCAAATACAATCAGATACCCTAAGGAATGGTCAGTGTTCTCTGAATTTACATGGAAACAGGGGTCCCGACAGTTAAAGGAGCCAACTGTTTCCAACGTACGACAGGACGCCACTTGACAACCCGAAAATCCCGTATGCATATATTAGCCTCACCTTGAGAAAGCCGGTGTCTCAATTCGATGTTTGCTTTTCGTAATTGTAATCGCTCATCTGGCGAAAGGTCACGAAGGATACGAAATGGCAACCCCCTAAGACGATATCCACGTGATAACAACATGCGCACATGATCACTAGAGGACAATATCACCTTCAACAGTCTTGGTTTCTCCTGTGTTCTTTTACCAAGCCGAAATAGCTTCTTCACGTGTATAGACGATGCTAACTCTTCATCACCTTCATGCAATAGATGGGATAATACCTTACGCAAAATAGACACGTCATGGTCCATATGTTCCTGTGAGTTTGCGGAATTGGACTCAGTAAGTTCGCTGAATAACACGCTATATGACCTGTCATAATGATGCCGAGTTATCTCAACCGACTTCGCATGTCGAACTTCACTATTTTCTGTAGGGGAAAAGTTCGATGCTATATGGGTTGGGGATCTGTTGTCTGAAGACGTGCACAAGCTGGACGACGAATTTGCTTGGACACTGGTGTCATTGTTGTCGATAATTGGCTTATCACATGGTGCAACATTTATAAGAGCATGCTTTGAATTCAATGAAGTCCGTAAAACACTGTCGCCCATCCGGCATTGAGGCTCAACTTCAATGTTGGAACTTGTGGCATTTACTACTGATTTAGGAGGCAAGTAATTTTCTAGCGTAGATGAAATGATGTGCGAATCGTCATCAGAAACTATCTTAGTAATCGTATATGACCTCGCATGTCCCCTTTTCCACACTCGAGTTAACGTTGAAGCCACAGAAAGGCTATTATCATGTTGTGTTTTACTCTGGACGTGAGGGGAGATCTCTAGTTGATCGGCTTGTTTTGTGGTGTCTGTACATGAATTGGTACATTGGTTATTATCATTATCATCGGTAGGTTTGTTTTGCTCACTCCTCGTAGCCCTTCGTATATCAGCACTGCAAAAGCCGCACATGAATGATCGCAAGTGATATATCGCCTGATCTTTACTCTTGACTTTGACAATGCTCCACACATCACAGTTTGGCGCATCGCAGCCTACTTCTAACTGATTGTAACAGTCGTCAGATAATGAGTTATTGATTCTGCCCTTCTTATATTTTTTGGTCATTGTAATCGTGAGACAACGAGGTATTCGCTTGTATGTTATTATATTGTTCCGTTTAAGTAATCCTGGATTGATCAGGAACTGGATTGATTGTATTGTATGTTGTTTTATTGTGTGTTTATATACTTTGAAATATTGAAGAATAGGGGTGTATGTTATTTTATCTCCAATGTATGTTATTTATTCTAAGAGTTTCAACAACCAAGACTTGTTTTGATGATACATTGTATGTTTATTAGAAACCAAAATTTTTTTGACTGGTTTCCGAGAGATAGGTTGTGAAAGGTTACTATATCGGTTATAGGTTACTGTATAGGTTACTTTCTAGGTTACCATATACTATTAAATATAATGCGATTAATAATGAAATTTTAAGGGTAATGATAATATATAATGATATATTATGATACATAAAATAGTTAAATATATGAATCAACAAAATATTATAAAAATAAATTTATACTATTGAAATAATTTTTTTTTATAATAAATGCCTTTATTTTTTGTCCAGCCATCTATGTTTCGCGAGCAATAAAATATAAAATTCAGTCATTACATTATTTTCGAACAATTGATCAAAAAATGAGAAAAAAAAGTGCACTAGCATATTATTATATGTCGACTTCCAAGGGAGCTGAAACTCGTAAGGAAGCATCACATCGAATAAAAAAAACAAAAAAAAACGAAAAAATACATCAAGAGTCCACGAGGTCAAGCTTTAGGCGTTCTTTGAATTGCACAGCAGAAGAGCTGTTGATTACACCAAGTGATAATCCATTCCATCGTTTACAGACGCGATCCATCTCTGTCGTGAAATTTGTTCGATGCTTTATGTGATGCTTCAAACATAGCTCGTGCCCACGTAACATTGAGGATTCACGAAGACAGAACAGCTGCTTACACGGATGGTCAGGCACGCGCAGCGACATCCACACTAGTGTAAGATCTGCAATCAACAGATCGCATTCAATAGATCTTATACCCAACGTCTCTAGTCTAACTGGATAAGGAATGGAGCGAGTTGCCGGAACCAAGAGCGTGGCTCTTCTCAAAATGTTGTCGAATTCACTCAATTCTGATTTCAGTTGAGGGTGTGCCGCGTGAGATATAGTGGGTTTATATATAATAATATATAGTAACTAACTCAGCCTTTGATCTGAATAACTTTTGCGTTTTATAAATATTTTTTTTGTATATTCATAAGCAACAATTTATAAATTTAAAATTTATGCAATAAAAATTTATTACGACGATAATTAATTATTTATTCGTGAAATTAATATAAATCTTAGTGCATGTAATATTTAATAATTTTACAAATGTAATTCCACCTTGAATTTATTTTCTCTAAATGTCAACGTTTTAGATACGTATTTTACCTTTGCTTATGATTATACAAAAATGATAACTGACAACACAAAGAGAGTTATAGCTAAGATTCCATGCCTAAAAAGCCGAGTTTCTCCTGACGACAAAGACAAATGGCCTCAACGTCTTAAAGAAGAATATGAATCGTTAATCAAGGTATGGTTTCAAAAATAACAATTCATTTCATACACTTTTTCTCACAATTGTCTTTTATTATCAGGTTTTATCCACGAATTTAATAATTATTTATTATTTATCTTTAATTGTATATAGTAAAACATACGTATACTCAGTTATCTGATCTGATCTGTTCTACTGACAAGTTAGTATTGACCTATGGACTTTGTTTCCCCGATAAAATAACTTCTGTTAGAAATGCTGAAACTATGTATTCTTGAATTTGAAAGAGAGTCGTGGATGTCGGTTCACATTATTGTTGAAAGTAGAAAAGGCATTCGCCGACAGATGTATTCTTTATACGACATTATTTTTCTGCTAATGTCAAAGCAAGTTTAATGAATTTTTTATTTTCCTATAATTTTACAATATACAAATCAACAAAATATTTATAAAAATTTATTTAAACTATTAAGCGAAATTTTTTTTGTCTGAATAATAAAATACGCTCTGTACTTTTTTTGTTTTTTTTTATTTATCTTTTTAATCTCTATACAAGAAATGGTTCCCGCAAATAGGCCCGCAATTCACGAAATTATAATTTATGTTTAGATGTAATAAAATTTTTGAAAATAATTATTAGCTTCTTAATCTTGTTGCACGGAGACATGCTGACACAGAGCTTGCAGTCTCAAAGCCTATATCGCGTTTAATTTTAACGGCTATATCGGCATATGCCCAGGTTGACAGATTGGCTGTTTTGATGGCAATTAGCTTTATTAGCGTCTCAGCTTCTTTACTGAGTCCTCCGGATGTCGAGAAAATCAGTGGCGAGAACGAAGCGCGTTCAACCGCACCTACTCGTTCGGCATATTTGTTATTTTTGCGATTCTCGTTGTATTTAAAAACCGAATCTGGTTCACGAGAGATTCGATTGATCATGTACAGAGAAAACATTGATGTCAAAGAACGTCCGCTAAAATCAATTACCGTAAAATCCAAAACAAACGATATCAAGTCTTGCATTCTGATCACGTGTAGTTGTGTTCTGTTCGAAAGCCATATTGTCAGGGACAGCGATTAGTTTTGGTTCGCATTCTACGCAGTGCGAAATTTTTACGAGATGTTGTGAGATAATGTCTCTAACAGCATCTTGCCGGATAGAAGGCAAGGCACCGTCCTTGCACGATAGAGAAGGGGCGATATTTACTGGTTTACCGCAAATGCAATGCCGTTTTTGATGGAGGGATCGACATAACCGTATCGAGCGTTTTGGGCATCTCTATATTCGTTTGCTGATAAATGAAACCCTTCATGAGCTAAAGGAATCGCACTTAGGATGAGCTAAAGGAATCACAATTTTATTAATTAAACTTAATGTAATGAACAAGCTGATTTTATCATTTTAATAATTAAAAGTTTTAAATTTCGATTATTAATTTGATCAAAACGTAATGATCTTTTGGTCTCCCATAGACGTACCATATAAAAAATAATCCGTGGAACGCATCCTCGAAAATTTGTATTTTTTAACATTAAATAAAAATAAATAATATTAAAGTTAATAATAACATAACATTTGAGTTTATATTTTCAATGGTAAAAGTATAGTCTAATATTATTATAGTTAATATAATATTAACTTTATATAATAATTATTGATATAATTATCGAACAAGCATTTGTTAGTTGCTTAATTCTTGATATAAAAATCAGCATGATTTTATATTGTTGCTTTATACTGATTTTATATTGTTGTTTATATTGTTTAATAATATTATTAAACATTATTCTTTGTTAAAGTGTTAAACGCCTGTTCATGTATAACTAAACAGTGTTCTTTTTATTTTGTAAGAACAAACAAGATAAGTTACGAAACTTCACAAAAAACGAAGCCACGGCTTGTCTTACTGATGTTTAAATAAAATACTGTCTGGCTTACAAAGCTAGACAGTATTAATAGTAATAAATAGCAGTAAAGAATAACAAAAATTCTAAATTTTTACTTTTTCGTTATTGGTTTGAGTACGAATTTGTATATTTAAAATAAAAACGTATTTTTTAAACATTTTAATCATCTCTCAATAAATCATCTCATCAATAAAATTCACTGGAAAATATTAGAATTGATGTATTGAGCAATTATCTTGATTCTGTACATTAATAATAAATCTTAAATTGTGTATGAGCATGACTTACTTTCCTAGTGAGCGCAACAGTATAGCATTATAATATTATACTGCTGTGACCGCAACAATTATAGATGTAATGCTACATTAACAAATAGGATGTCAATGATCTAAGTAACTAATCAAACAGGTGCATATTATGATAAAATGATATACTTGAAGCGGAAATACAAAACGCAAACATAAGGCGATCAACCCATTTTTATTTGTGATATTCAGTGCAGCTTTCCGAATCTAATCAACAACGACATAATAATTTACGAAACCAATTTACATGTTCGGTTTGTTTAATACAGTGATGCTTCATAGATATTAACGTTAAAAATCAAAATTATACTTCACCGCTTATTAATTTAGTATGTCGAATCTAATAAAGTGTCTGGACATGATTGGTTCCAACTTGAAAGCAATGGTGATGGCACACAATGGTGGGGAAAGTGCTGGCATATTTATGAAATGGAGAGATATGAATTTAAGCTTAACTTCGAGGTATGTTTTATCACTAAATCTAAGTTTTAAATTTTTAATAACAAATTTAACTTTTTTGACAGAAAATTTCAAACGTATAAACTATCCGAATTTGTACATTTTTGCTTAAAACATTTTATTGATTTCGATTAATTAGCTTAATTTAAGATAATTTGAATTGAGATGTCAATTCAAATTAAATATTTAAATGTCAATTGTAAAAATTAAAATGTCAATTCAAATCAACATATTATTTTTCAACAGAATAATAATATGGTTTTTTGTCACATTTAGTGTGACAAGAAATTAGTTATTAGTTAATGCTTACAACATTTTTGTTTTAAATGTCAAAATAAATAAAATTAAATTAAAAATAAATAAAATAAATAAAATAAAAAATAAATAAATAAAAAAATAAATATGTAAAAATAAATAAATTTAAATGAAAAATTTAAAGTTGAATTTTTTAAACAATTAAAATGTCTCGGTAGCAAAGAAAAAATACTGTTATATTTCTGTTAAAAACAAGAAATTATCCATTACAAATAGACGATGTTACAAGTTCCCTATCAGCTACAAAATAATTTATCCGTCTCGTCTGTCCGGTTTTGTTTAATAACATAAAAGAATTCAGTTGAATCAATATAATTTACATAATCTACTTGGCAGAATTATTCTGTCAAAATTTACGTTATTTTATTTGATTTAAATGAAAATCAAAGTTAGCAATAAAATTGTTGAATTTTTGATTTATAATTTTAATAGATCAATTAAAACGCGCGATAAAGCTAATTTAATGCATTTGAAGATTCAATATAATAAATTTTATTTTACTCGTTTTTCAGTATTCCGATTTGAAGCTAAAAATGTCACTTCGATTTGAAACTAAGAAAATGCAAGGTGATAGGCAAAATAAGCTGCATGGCTTATCGTAAGTGACATTAAGATAAGACACTAAGTGTTTGTTGTCTGACAATTTACTCAATTATGCTTGCCAATTTTAATTATATTTTCGAATGTCATTTTTTTTCGTTTACGAGCAAAAAATCAAAGTCATTGCGGTTTGTTGATACTTTGCTCACTTATTACTTATGAGTCAGATCAGATAACTTAATTTAAGTATTTTATTCAATATATAAATTAAAAATAAAGATAAATAATAAAGAATTATATAAGATTTTATACAATTTGTATTTATATCAAGTCAAAATTTAAAATTAAAATTTAAAATAAAAGTCAATTTTTATGAATTGACTAATAAATAACAGACGATGTATAAGAAATATGCCATTATATAACGCGATGTCATAAGTAGGAACTAAAATTAAAATAGTTTATAAGAATGTTTATTTTATTAAATCAAACTTACGTGTTAATTGAAAATCTAGCCATATCACATATGTGGCAATGTCGGAGTATTGTGTTGTGTTTTTGTTATTGTAATTTTTGACGAGGATATTAATGGTTAATTATTTTGTACCTACAACTAAATTGGTCCACAATAAACTTAAATAATCATTTCTATACCATCAATTATTACATTTGATTGGGTCACAGAATACACGAATGCTAATATTTTTGTGTTTTTACTGGCGTTTCACCTCTTTGAAATGCGACTTAAGTTGAAACTATAAGTTGAAACCATAAGTTGAGTATTATTGCTTAAGTTCACAAGTTTATAGTTTTGATAAAAAGGGGATATTTGGTCTACATGTGGATGAAAATGGAATTTATAAATTTACACGATATTAAATTGCGCTATCGAATTAAGTATCAAATTTGTTTAACATTTTTTATTTAAATAAATGTATTATCTGTGAATTTCAAGATTATTCTCTAGCGTATAAATAAATTAAAATAAATAGATGATAATACTTTTAAAATAATTTTAAAACAGATTATTTTAAAATTAAAAATACGTGTTTATTGATCAATAATTTCATTTGCATTGAAAGGTAATATCTTTAAATTGTAGTTACATTTTTTTTGGAATTTAAAACATAATTTTGAGTATACACTAAACTGTTATAATATCTAATAAAAACGTATAAATATGAAACTGAACGATTTAAAATATTATAATTTAGGAAAATTTTCTTTGTTACTTGAAATTGCCTGTTTGAAATATTGTTTACAAAAATTATGTAAAATTATTGGATAATGTTTTTAAAATTTAACACAATAATTATATTATTAAAAGCTGCCGATAACATATCCCTTAAGCCCTCCTGAGCTTATTCTTCCTGATCTCGATGGCTTGACTGCAAAAATGTATAGGTATAGCAATTTTGTTTTAATGTAATTTTATTTTGCCATCAACAGGGGCGGCCGTATATGCACTGATGATCATTTTGTGCCGCTATGGAATCGTAATGTTCCAAAGTTCGGAATAGCTCATGCTCTTGCTTTGGGGGTATAAACTTAAATTATGTTTTATTCTTATGTATCTCAATTTGTATTAAGTTGGCTCCTTGGCTGGCTGTTGAAATTCCATTACTAGTAGGAACTGGCAAAATTAAACCTACGAAGAGTTGATAATCTAATTTAAAAAAATATTAGTCAAACATTTTTATTTTTATATATTTGATGTCTTTTATAAGTATTTTATTCAAGCACAAATTGCATTTTTCCTCTCTCCTCAAGCATATTATTCAGCGATTTTATATTATACGTTTTTGTAAAAGCAATTTAAGCTTCTGCTTACCTAAAATACGACAATGATCCACTTAACAACCATCGAAGCGGCATCTACAATGATTGTATTGGACAAAAAACACGAGCGGTACAATGTACGGTGACGATATATAATTGTTGATAAAATGATTTTTATTGTCTATCAATAAATACGTAAAATCGTTTGTGAACGTGGACGACACATTAGGTTATTTCCTAATATTTTGAAAATGCTTAAGAGAAAAGATAAGATATTCTGGTAAGATATCCCAGATAAGATATTCTGGGATCTAATCGACGAATCTGATCAAAGATAAGATGAAAAATGATTTGAAACGATTTTCAAACGGGGAGACATTTAAATATTTTTTGGGTGGGCTTATAATAATGCTCAAAGCGTTTGTGTTGAATTCTTCTTCTAATCAAACTCTCACTAGATCAAAGTTTAGAAGTTAATTAATAAACTATTAACTTAATATTAACTTAATAAATTATCGTTCAACAGAACAAAGCTTTAGGCATTTAACTCAACTTTTAGAAATAATTTAATGCTTTATGTCAAAATGCTTTATGTTTAAACTATTTGTCAGAAAAGAAATTTTTATAAATGAAATTATGTGACGAATTAAAAAATTTGTTTGATTAATACTATTTTTTAAATGCTGTTCTATCAATGATGTTTGATCAGTGATGTTTGATCAATGCTGTTAGATTAATGCTCTTTGATAAATGCTCTCTGATCAATGATGTTTGGTCGATGCTGTTCAATCAATGCTGTTCTATCAATGCTGTTCGCTCAATGCTGTTCTGTCAATGCTGTTCTATCCATGCTGTTCTATGAATGCTGATCGATCAATTATGTTTGATCAATACTGTTCGATTGATGCCGTCTGATCTAATATATTTTATCAATACTGTTTTTCAATTCTGTTCGATCAACGCTGTTTGATCAATGCTGTTTGATCAATACTGTTCGATTAAGGCTTTTCGATTAATGCTCTTCAATCAACGCTGTTCGTTCAATGCTGTCTTATCAATTCTGGTCCATCAATTCTGTTCAATCAATGATATTCGATCAATTCTGCTCTTTCAATGCTGTTCCATCAATGCCGTTTGATTTGATCAATGCTGTTCGATATACTGTTCTATTAATGTTGTTCGATAATGCTGCTTGATCAATGATCTTGGATCAATGCTGTTCGATCAATACTGTTCGATTATTGCTGTTCAATCAATGCTCTTCAATCAATGATTTTTGATCAATGATGTTTAATCAATAATGTTCAATCAATGCTGTTCGATCAATGCTGTTCGATCAATACTGTTCGAATAATGTAGTTCAATTATTGCTGTTCAATCAATGATATTCAATCAATGCTGTTCGATTATTAGTGTTCAATCAATGCTGTTCGATTATTAGTGTTTAATCAATGATGCTCAATCAATGCTGTTCGATCAATGATGTACAATCAATGCTATTCGATCAATGATGTTCGATTAATGATGTTCGATCAATGATGTTCTATCAATGCTGTTCTATCAATGCTGTTCTATCAATGCTGTTCTATCAATGCTGTTCTATTAATGTTGTTCGATAATGCTGCTTGATCAATGATCTTGGATCAATGCTGTTCGATCAATACTGTTCGATTATTGCTGTTCAATCAATGCTCTTCAATCAATGATTTTTGATCAATGATGTTTAATCAATAATGTTCAATCAATGCTGTTCGATCAATACTGTTCGAATAATGTAGTTCAATCACTGCTGTTCAATCAATGATATTCAATCAATGCTGTTCGATTATTAGTGTTCAATCAATGCTGTTCGATCATTAGTGTTTAATCAATGATGTTCAATCAATGCTGTTCGATCAATGCTCTTCGATTAATACTATTCGATTAATGCCGTGCGCTCAATAGTATTCGATCACAAATGCATTCGAAACTCTTTCATGCCTGTTCCCAAGCCCGGCTGAGAAAGGAGGAGTGTAATACAAACAAGACTAGTTTATTAATTGGACTCAACTAAAGAACTAAATCGAATGTATACAAAAGCTAAATGAACATACTTAACGACTGGTCCAAACCAACGAACTTTCCGTACGATATGAATGAACGGTCTGAACGGACGATTTGAACGATCAGTATGAACGAACGGTCTAAATGAACAGCCTGAACTAATGGTCTAAACGAACAGTCTGAACAAACGGTTTGAACGAACGGTCTGATCACGCGGTTTGAACAAACATTCTAAACGAAATGTCATAACGAAAAGTCTAAACGAAATGTCATGACGAAAAGTCTAAACGAACGATATGAACTTACGGACTGAATGTACGAACTGAACGAACGGACCGAACAAACGGACTAAACGAATAGACTGAACAAACAAACAGAACGAACTTAATAACGGATTGGTGAATTGAACGGTCGAAGTGAACGATTAATATTAACAAATGAACTGACCATTCACACTGAAGTCTTCTGCTAAGTTATATAAGTGAGCTTGTAAGCACGCCGTTGGCACGCATTTGCAACTTTAAAATAAATTTATCTTATTATTATCAGTGCTGTTCTATCAATACTGTTCTATCAAAACTGTTTGGTCAATGCTCTTTGATCAATGCTGTTTGATCGACGCTCCCGGATCAATGCTGATCGATCAATGCTGATTAATCAAGGCTGTCTAATCATTAATGTTCAATCAATGTTGTCCTATCAATGCTGTTCTATCAATGCTATTCTTTCAAGGTTGTTCATTCAATGCTGTTAGATCAAAGCTCTTTGATCAATACTGTTCGATAAATGATGTTTGATCAATGATGTTCGATCAATGTTGTTGCTGTTCGATCAATGCTGTTCGATCCATGCTGTTCGATCATGCTCTTTGATCAATACTGTCTAATTAAGAATGTTCGATTTATGCTTTTCAATCAATTCTGTTCAATCAATGATGTCCGATCAATGATATTCTATCAATGCCGTTCTATCAATGCTGTCCTATCAATACTGTTCTATCAATGCTGTTCTATCAATGCTACTCGATCAATGCTATTCGATCAACGGTGTTCTATCAATTCTGTTCGATTAATAATGTTCGATTAACGCTTTTCGATTAATGCTGTTCGATCAAAGCGGCTTGATAAATACTGTTCTATCAATGATGTTCGATCAATGATGTTCGATCAATGCTTTTCAATAAATACTGTTCGTTAAATGCTTTTCGATCAATCATGTTCTTTCAATACTGGCCGATCATTGATTTTTGATCAATATTGCTTTATTAATACTGTTCTGTAAATGCTATCAGATCAATGTTGTTTGATATTCTGTTTGATTATTGATGTTCGTTTAATGCTGTTCGATCAACGTTTTTAGATTAATGCTGTTCGATCAATGCTGTTCGATCAATGCTGTTCTATCAATGCTGTTCAACTATGCTGCTTATCAATGCCGTTCGATCAATACTGTTCGAACAATGCTTTCCGATCAAGTCTGTTCGATTAATCCTACTTAATTAATGCTGTTCGATCAATGCTGTTCGATCAATACTGTTCGAACAATGCTTTGCGATCAAGTCTGTTCGATCAATGCTGTTTGATCAATGCTGTTCGATCAATGCTGCTTAATCAATTCTGTTCGATCAATGTTGTTCGATATACTGTTCTATCAATACTGTTCTATCAGTGCTGTTTAATAAATGCTGTTCGATCAATGCTGTTCTATCAATTCTGGTCGATCAATGCTGTTTTATCAATGCTCTTTTATCAATGTTGTTTGATTAATGCTGCTTGATCGATGCTATTCGAGTAATGATGTTCGATCCATCATGGTTGATCAATACTGTTCGATCAATACCTTTCGATCAATGCTGTTCAGTCAACGCTGTTCGATCACTGCTGTTCTATCAATTCTGGTCGATCAATGCTGTTCTATCAATACTGTTTGATCAATGCTGGTCAATCAATGCTGTTCGATTAATGCTGTTTGATCAATGCTGTTTGATCAATTATGTTCTATCAATGCTACTCGATCAATGCTGTTTGATCAGTTCTGTTCGATCAATGCTGTTCGACGAATGCTGTTTGATCAATACAGTTCGACCAATGCTATCCGATCAAGTCTGTTCGATCAATCCTGCTTGATTAATGCTGTTTGATCAATGCTGTTCAATCAATGCTGTTCAATCAATGCTGTTCAATCAATACTGTTCGAACAATGCTTTCCGACCGAGTCTGTTCGATCAATGTTGTTTATTCAATGAGGTTCAATGAATGCTGTTCGATCAATGCTGCTCGATCAACCATGTTTGATCAATGTTGTTCGATGAATGCTGTTCGATCAATGCTGATCAATTAATGCTGTTCGATCAATGCTGATCAATTAATGTTGTTCGATCAATACTGTTTGATTAATGCTGTTAAATCAATGCTGTTAAATCAATGCTGTTAAATCAATGCTGTTAAATCAATGCTGCTAAATCAATGCTGTTCAATCAATGCTGTTAAATCAATGCTGTTCGCTCAATGCTGTTCTGTCAATGCTGTTCTATCCATGCTGTTCTATGAATGCTGATCGATCAATTATGTTTGATCAATACTGTTCGATTGATGCCGTTTGATCTAATATATTTTATCAATACTGTTTTTCAATTCTGTTCGATCAACGCTGTTTGATCAATGCTGTTTGATCAATACTGTTCGATTAAGGCTTTTCAATTAATGCTCTTCAATCAACGCTGTTCGTTCAATGCTGTCTTATCAATTCTGGTCGATCAATTCTGTTCAATCAATGATATTCGATCAATGCTGCTCTTTCAATGCTGTTCCATCAATGCCGTTTGATCATTGCTGTTCGATTTGGAGACATGGTATATAATGATGGTATATTATGCATTGTTTCAGATATTTAACAACAAAAAAGAAATGTTCTTTGTGTTCTTTATTCTATAATTTGTATACATTGAATTTAAATGACCCCATTACATTTTATGAAAATTGTAGCTGAAAATAGTTAATAAAAATTTTGAAAAATTTATAGATAATAAATAAAATTTATTATTTATAAATAAATAATAGTTACTAGATAGAAAGAAATAAAAGTTTGTTAACCAGTAAATTGAGCGCAAATATATTACTCTAAAATAGCATTTTATTTTTACAAAATTTTATAACAAAATGCTAAATAATATTTTTAAATGTAATCAAAATAGATATAAACACACGAATTTAGAATTATTTATCTGATTTAATGCCTATATATGCTAATCATTGACATTGATCGAATAGCATTGATCGTCTTTGCTTATTAATAAATAAGCAAAATCTAAATTTTCGTTAAGCAATGTTGTTACATCTTTAATATATTAGAAGCTACATATAGGAGAGAATTGATAATTTAAAAATCACTACTTTTCTAAATAAAATTATTTCTTAATAAATGGGTAATTAAAAGTTTTTAAGAATTCATGTTATATTATTACAAATTAAGTATAAGTGACATAATAAACTTTAAAGTTCAATCAAGAAGACAATTAGATTATTATTCTAGATTTTGATAACGATCATTTATCACAATATTACAGTTGGGCATCAGAAATTTTATTATTGCTAATCATGTTGTGGTAGAGAAAAAGTTTTAAAAGATTAAGGCATTTACTTCTAAAAGTATAAAAAAATATTATTGGTATAAAAATATTAAATAATTTTATTTTAATATGTATTAATTTTGCAACAAATTTAATGATTAATAATTTCTAATAAATTATTAATCATTATATTAAATATATATTTTACGTTATAATATATAAATAAATTAAATATTAATATAGAATTATATTAAAAATGATTATTTTTACGTGTCAAATGCGTGCCGGCGCACGCTTACATTACCAAGAAAGAAAAACAAAAATCTAAATCATGTGTTTAGAAGGTGAGAACGGGAGGTATTAGTGTGATAAAGTAGGGAACGCGGCGGACGTTGAGAGGGAGCTAATTCCTTGCGAGTGGGGCGGCGACGAGGAAGGATCGAAGACCGCAGTTGTTTGAGTAATTAATAAAGAAGTAATAAATTAATATTTATTTTATATTATATATAAAATATAAATATTATATATTGAAGATATATTTATGTATTATATATTTATGTATAATATACAAATATTTCTTCAATATATAATATTTATATAAATATATAATATATAAAATACAATTATATAATATTATATAATATAAAATATAAATTATTTACGACATTGTAATTTATAAATTCAATTACTTGATAAATTCAAGAACTCAGAACTGGAAGAATCAGGTGAAGGGTAATGATTCAGAATCACCCTTTTTATCACCCAATTGAAGTATCATCCCTTTTCAAATTATATTAATGCTGTTTTATTCTCGTTGTAAAGCCAGTTTTTTCTTACCCAAAATAATTGGCTGGACAATCCAGACATAGGATTTCGTATGTGACATTTGTCAACTAATATTTCGGTTTGCTCTTAAATAGTTCGGCTAGAGTAACTTTCTTTAAATAAGTAAGTGTTTACTGAGAAGCTGTTTTTAAGAAATTTGATCAATAAATTTCTCGATTTGATAGGTTATTTGTTAGAGTTAGCTGACAATTTAAATATAAATACTTTTACATTCTTTAATCATAGCAATTTAATTAAAGAACAGATTAACGTTCTACAGCCATATTTACGTCCCCCATCACTGACAACTTTTGCAGGTTTCATACTCGAGCTTGTTTTATTGAAATTAGACTAGAGTGTGAAAACAGGCTTGAATAAGAGAGTAGCTTTCTTTAAATGATATAAGGAAGTATTAGCTCGGAGGTTGTTTTTAAGAAATCAGTACATCAATCACTGACAAATACTGCAAATAAGAATACTCGTTTCACACTGGAGCCTGTTTTCAAAGAATTGTTATTCGTGTTATTATTTTTAAGACAACGACTAATTGCTTGACGTAATGTCCATATGGGGAAAAACCCCAGATTTCAACTTATTTTAATTCACAAGAATTGTCTATCCCTAATAATTAGTGTCGAGCATATATTAATTCTCTGATCATAAAGCGCTTTAGCGGCCATAATTTTGTAGTTAGTGGAGGTAATGCGTATTCCAGTTGGTTGAACACCAGGGTATATTTGGTTTACTATATCCATCCATTGTAAACCTGCCATTTCTTTTCTTTATCAATACGTCTAGAATTGTAGTTTGAATTGTAGTTTTGAAATATTCTGAATTAATCTACCGTTTTGTGAAACATGACCAAAACAAGTATATGTTTGAATGATTTAAAGTTTTCTTATACTTATATTATGATTTCATGTATTTTAGCTGATGTTAATTGTAATGGTTATACTTTTTGATAAAAGTTACATTGATTAATTATTAAACTTTGCATGCTTTCTGGCAATTACTTTATAATCATTATTTTTAAAATGGAATTTAAATTATTTATTGATTTTTATTGAAAAGATTGCGATTTCCCTAATAGATTTACTCAACTTCTTTCCTAAGCCATCTATCAAATTTATTTAAGTATAACATGCAATTACGTATCAAATCTCCTGTTGATATTAAAGCGTGGCATGATTCAAAGGTAATAATAATTGAATTAGTATTCAGATCATTCTTTTTCTTTGAGAATAGGCTTTTTACGATTATACAAATTTTTTAATATCTGCATCGGCTGCGATTAAATCTATGAAAATCAGTGATGTCAAGGTTATTGGTGAGGTAAGTTAATTTTTACGATAATAATTTAAGTCAAATTTTTGTTTGTAAGATAATTGATTATGCCTTCACCTGTAATAAAAATCAGTACATAATAAAGAAATTAACTTAAATAACTTGAATATAATTGATCAAAGAGAATCAATAATTCAAATCCAAATTATTTTAAAAAGATTGTGTCCTTTTAAAACATGTAAGCCAGACGCGAAAGAATGACGAATGCCGTTTCATCATCACAATGACTCATCAGTGCCAGATCCCTCCCACTACTGGATGCAGAGGAGGATTGCCAGTCCTCCTTTGCATCCAGTAGTGGGAGGGATCTGGCACTGATGAGTCATTGTGATGACGAAACGGCATTCGTCATTCTTTCGCGTCTGGCTTACATGTTTTACAAGAAATTCACGCGGAATGGTCTCACTCTCCTTAGATTGTGTTCTTTGTTTAAATTTTACTTATATGGCTATAGTGGCATTATGACATCTATTGATTGTTTCAATAGCCAGTATGTTGTAGATGAAAGTGTTAAACTACAAGATTATATATTATATAATATATAATATATAATATTATATTTATAATATTGATATATATTATAAATGTAATTTTTTGAATATATGAATATATCATATTTATTAACATTTTAACTAACATAGTATGAATGCTCACTCAGCACAGAATTGAGCAAATAAAATAAATTATTTCAATATTTTGGCTTAACGCTATAGCTGTTTATAAAAGAAAAAAGAAAAAAAAGTCATTTATAAAATTTTTACCATAATTTTATTTCTTATGTTCTTGTATGTTTTCTGTTCTCATCATTCTTTTATGTTGATTATGCATTTGTTGCTTTAAGAATAAAAGTAACAGAAGTTATTGCCCCCACAAGAATTGACTATATATGCAATACAAATTGTTTGAGATAGCGTTGCCAGTTGTTTCAAACTGCGGTATTCTATTTACGCCATATTAATCGATTTTAGTAGATCCTCGATTTAGTAGATCGTAGTATCTTACTACGCAAACTTCTCAACAAAGACAATTATTTATTTTTAATCTACAGATTTTAGAGCCAAGCCCACTACGCATGTACAATGGACTAACTACATATCGATCGATTTCGGTAGATAGAGGAGTAATGTAAAGTGATCGCTAAACCTCTTAATATTCTCATTTTTGATAAATCAAACTGAGTTGTCCATTAGAGTTAACATAAGAGTTACTATTTACTCAGATGATCTAGCGATAATTTTTTTGTACATTTCGTGTTGATTCTTCTTTAATTTTTAATCTTGCATCAATTAGTAAAAGAAATTGTTTGAAAAAATTTATATTGCTTAGCGGAAAAATGGAAATAATTAATTTTATTTAATTAATCTTATGTGGGTTATCAAATTATGTCAGTTGCACACACATATGCCGTAATTATTAATCACATAGAAAATACATTCATCATAATGTGGTACGCTTTCTAATTTTGTAAAATTGAAAATATCAAAAAAAATCAATATCTTTTAAATTAAAATGAAATTTTTCAAAGGTAAATCAGCATATTGTTGATTTTCTATGCATGTTGGATAAATGGATCGAGGAAATTCCGCCGACTGAAGGTCTTAGATTGCGTTATGGAAATCCCGCTTTTAAAATATGGCATAGTAGACTTACGGAGGTAATTTCAAAACCTTTTTCTAAATATAATTTTGATTAAGTAGTTTACTTTTATAATACATAGTTTATTAAACATTCAAACTGTTTTATTATTTACTGTTTACACTTTGAATATAGTAAATCGTTTCAAATGTTTCAAGTTACAACCAAATGTTCGCAAATAATTTCGTATTTAAACTTTAAATTTAACTTTTAGGTAAAAGTATTTTTTATATTAATAGTTGTTTTTATAGAAAATACAACCTGACTATGTTATAACGAATTTGACATGGTAATAAAATCGACTGTTTATGAATATTTTTATATATTCATAAAATGAATATATATTTATATATTCATTTATATATCCATATTTGTTGGAATTTAAAATATTTTTTAAATATATTAAAATCATTTGTTGATGTTTCGTCGTTTTATCAGCAAGTCTGCTAATAGTGAGTACTAAAAGCGACGAAACAAATGCATTGATCATTTCTACGTCATTTGCATGTACCGCAATGACATACATTGAGTGTAAATGTATTGAGTGGCTCTCACTGAATTGAGATAAATAATCCTGAAGCACAAATAACAGCACTTTTCTAAATACATCCCTTTTGATTTTTATAGTCACCATATTTCATTTTTATAGTCACCATATTTCATTTTTATAGTCACCTTGTTATTAGGGAAATATTATAAAAAATACGCTTTTAAAAACACTTTTTTAATTAAAAAATATATAAAAAGTTATGTAAAATAAACAAATAATAGAGAATTATCATATATAAAGGTTTAATATTTATATAAAATCAGATCTGCCATTTGCTCTTTCAACCCAAAGTCTCATGTGCCTAGAGTAGCCTTCCATAATAAAATCTTCATTATCTAAAACCTCTTCTATTATACCATTAAGTGCGGGATTGATCATGTTTATATCTCTTTGTCATACACGGGGCTTTACACATGAAAAAATCCTCAATAGTATTGAGTTGTGGGGAATATGGTGGCAAAAATATTAAGATATAGTTCTTCTGAATAAAGGCCTCGCTAAATTCTCTAACTTTATGGATTGTAGCATTGTCCATAACAATGTAGTTCCTTTCATGTGTTGATAACACATGAAAGAATTGTAAATCTTCACATAAAAGAATTCAAATCACTGGCTTTAAAACTTCCTCCTTTTATTTTATATGCAAATATTCCTTGAATATTAATGACACATAACAAGGATGTATTAGTACCATTCGAGTTTGCTACATTGACATAACACTTCGTGTTTTTTAGGCGAGTAGCCTAAATGCTGGAATGTAAATTAAATCCAGATTCATCTTAAAATGTAAGCTAATTATCCTGTATACTGGCTCCATACTGGTATGTAAGAGGCTACTCTTACAGGCTCTATCCAGTAAGAGGCTCCATACTGTTATATTATTTCTAGTGTCTATCTACAAGCAAACAGGAGACGTCAAACAATTGATAAAGCTGATGAGTCACACAATGGTCATACGTCAGTCGGATGACGTGGTTAGGGTACGTTTCGACTGCTTTTGTGATAACTATAAAGACACCAGCAATTCCTCACGATGCTATACGAAGCTCAGGTGCAGAAGCGTTTTTACTGGCTTGTTGCGTTTGTGGACCTTCTAGTTATTCTTTATATAAGGCACAAATGCGTATCACTTGATTACGAGGGCACTGATGCGTATCTGTTGATTACGAGGGCAAGTGATATATGTGCTCGGCACATATATGCCGAGCACATATATCACTTGCCGTGAATATATGATTTCCGAAATTAGGTTATCTTTATTTCTCTCTGTTAGTTGCATTGAACAATTTGATTTTCATTACTATTTTTTGTGCTAATCAGAAATGTAAATTTTTCGTAGAAGTACTGAAGAAGGGCAGTTAGCCCGAAAGCTTTACAAGAAATTGCTCTTGGTCTTCATTTCCCGTTTTTTATCTTCTTACGGCAATTATATATATATATATATATATATATATATATATATATTCATAAATATTAATACACCAGCTTTAATAGAGATATATTAACTTTATTCAAAACGTTTCGCCATATATGGCTTTTTAAATTGTAAGTAGTTTATTAAGCAGCGAAGAAGGTTCACACCAGTTTGAACCTTCTTCGCTATACTTCGCTACAGAAACAAGGATCCCAAGCTGTGGTTCAAATAACCCTATTGATACTTTCAATATATGTATATATATACATATATTCCGATTCAAACGAAACTCTTATATATATATATATATATATATATATATATATATATATTGTTGGTTGTTTAGTTAAAACTAGCACAATTAAAGCAAAAAGCAGTGTATATTATTTAAATTTCCATAGCTTTCGGGCACAGCCCTTCTTCAGTGGAAGTTCCACGCCAAATTGTAAGATGTTTGTTATCAAGAAAATTTAACTTAATTTTTACTATTTTTTTAGTAAAAATTTTCTTGACAACAAACATCTTACAATATTGCGTGGAACTTCCACTGAAGAAGGGATGTGCCTGAAAGCTATGGAAATTTAAATAATATACACAGCTTTTTGCTTTAATTGTGCTAGTTTTAACTAAACAACCAACAATTTATTTCTGAATCGTTAAATGGACGATCCTGGCGCTAACCGGTTTGAACTGAAACAATCAAATATATATAATATATATAATATATATTATATATTATATATATTATCGTATGAGATCATGAAGATCGATTGAAATCGGGACTGGTGATTCTTTGATGTATGCTTATTTATGTATTGAATAGTTGCTAGGTCACGTGATTCGTATTGCATGATTCGTATTTCATTTGCTACTCCAGATTTCTTGAACGATTATGTCAATTATTTCGAGGAAACTCATAAAGACGTAGCATCTATTGAGGTGAAACCGCTGTTGACTTCTCTCAAGATTAATAACTTCCCTCCTCAATTAGAGGAGGAAGACATTATAAATCTGTGTAACAAATTTAAAATTAACAATCTGCGACAACTAAAAGTGAGGGATGGAGCAGCCCTCCCTGTGGCCTTCTGCTAAGCAGAGTTAAACAAGGCTCGTTTGCTTTCCAACAGTTGTAATAGCACATTTCTTGGGTACAATATCGCTTTCATCATCCTTGACGAGGACAACCTGACATACCCCCACTGTAGTGGGTGCCACAAGTGGGGGCACTGGAGATCAAATTGCAAATCCCCTCCTGTCTGTGGAGTTTGTGGTTCCGAGTCTTGTCTAAATTTACTGGCTGGGATGCGTTGTAATAATACTGCTAAATGCATTAATTGCGGACTGGACCACCCGGCGTGGTCCAGAAAATGTCGAGTTTTCAAACAATATAAAAATCATTTTAGGAGTACCCGTCCGGTATCCTTTGTGGCGGCATCTAGCAATAATAACCAGAATACTGGGAAACTGACGGATCATTACATCATTCGGCTCATTTCCGAATCCAAGAAGACAACACTGGCGTCAATGTTGGACTTGATTTGAAATCTTGTCAATTCCATCCTATGTGCGCCGTCGATTCCTGCATATCCGGCTGTTCAAAGATCTAAGAAAAGAGGGGCTTCGGTCCCTAAAGTTCCGGCATTGAAGCTTATTAAAGCCTCTTCCTTAAGGTCTCCGGGAAATGAAGATAATGTCGCACAGGGGACGGCACCCGAGACTGTGGCTGGTTGTAAGGGGGTAACCCTTCTACTACTGGTTCAGTCTAGGTTGTCGGCTCCCAATCCAACTAATCCATCACAATGGTGAGTAAGCCCGAGCCTTTTTCACTGAATATCCTACAGTTGAATTCGGGAGAGGGGCTTCTGCCCTTAAGCTTCTATCTGGTAGAGACGCAGATGTTATAGTTCTTCAGGAGACGCGGTCTATCCGTCTCCCCAGGACATTACTCGATTTATCCCTAAGCACATTTATACCCACTATACTCCGTATATAACCCCTCCTCACTCCTCTTCATCTCAAGCACTCTTGACCTTAGTTAAATACTCCTTAAGATCCTCCCTCATTTTAAACTACTCTTGTCCAGCCCTGTCTCGTTTAGTAGTTTTACTCGTCAAGAACGGTAAACGCCTTAGTCTACCCAACGTCTATATTCGTCCAGGAGACATTCACAAGAACCGTGACCTCCTGGATGGGATAATTGATGGCGGCTATGACATGGTACTAGGTGATTTCAACGACAGAACTGGTCGTTGGATTAATGTAGCACTCCGCAGAGCCAGGAACGGTTATCTTATTCATAAACCTCCGTCCCCCTCCTTTCATTGCACGACAACCAATTCACTCCTCGACTTGTTATTGCTCCACGAGAAGTGGCTGCTTAAACCCTTCTGTATGGAGCAATCGCGGCAACATCTGTCCACCTCTCATGACCTGATTCGTTGGCGGATAGAAGAGGACTCCCTGCTTCGTAGAAGATTCCACTTTGATCCCATCAGGGTGGCTTTCTTCCAAGTAGCGATCCAGCGCTTCCCCCGAATTGACAATGAGAGTTTAACCGGATTTAATTCCTATCACTCTTCTCAAGCCACCGCGATTTTATCGACTACCTATAAAGGTCGTATTTTCAGTCCCAGTCCGACAAAACTCAGGGTCCTGGCCAAACAGCTGCATCTCCCTAACCTCTCTTCTTCTGCCAAACAGACGCTCTCGATAGAATACTGGCGTACCAGATACTGGTTCCAGCTGAGCAAGGATAGGGCGAGTATTGCTCGTCTTAACCCTTCTCAGTCTTCCTTTTGGAAGATATTCAAGAAAGATAGGTTTGTTTGTTTGAGGGATAGAGCGTCTGGGTGGATTGGTAGTATAAGCCTTGACAAAGTTTTGGAGGAGTCACTTTCCCTACACAATTATGGAGCCACTCAATCACCACAACCAATCCCGCCTTGGGGAGACTTCAGGAGTAGAGATATATCTGTTCCAGATATACTCAATCCTGGGGGCCTCTTCGGGGCATCTCCAAAATCGTCGTTCCTCTCTCTTCTCGTGTCTGTCAGCTTTTGACAGCCGATCAAAGGAGGGAGGTGGCCGTCACAATGCTATTAGCCACCCCATCCGATGTGGCCGGCATCAACATTAGTCGTAGAATTTGTTTACCCAAAAAATATCCGGTCTCATGTCCTAAAGACCTGCGGCCCATTTCGATTCAAAATTCCCTCGTATCGATCTACGAAAAAGCGCTTGCGCGTATAATCAGCGATCATTTAAGTAGCCGTAATTTAATCCCACCTGGTTTCCATGGGTTCGTCAAAGGTCGCTCGGTCCATTCAGCAGTAGGTGAAGTGCATCAGTTCTGCCGGGAGAATAGCCATCAACTTGCTGTGGCTGTGTTCCTTGACTTTTCTGCTGCATTTGACTGCATCACCATTCCTTTTGTTATCTCTTCTCTCAGGTCCCTCGGGTTGCCTGCGAGAATTGTAAACAGGGTGGAGATACTGTTGTATACCAAGCGATTCCACTACGAAGACGACCCTTATGCGCGTCAGTTCTACCCTATTACGGGTGTGCCTCAAGGTTCACCACTTTCTCCAATCTTATATCTTGCTGCCTCAATTATTCTATTTAAAATATTTAAACGTGAACAACGTCTAGTGGTGTACGCTGATGACACCACAGCCTTGTTCTCTGGACGCAGGTGTAAAGACGTAGTCTCTAGCATCAGCCGTTTCTTATTAAGATTAAAAGACCAGTTACCCATGTCCAATCTTGTTCTAAACTTTGCCAAATCGCAGGTGGTTGTCTTTCATGGCTCCCCTGCGACGAAGCAAAAGCTTAAGAGACTAGCACTCTCTGCTCTAGCCTCCATTTTTGCCTATGATCCACTCCCTACCTTCACAAGTCGAGTAAAATACCTGGGGATTACCGTTTCGGTGAACTGGTCATCGAAAGCTGACCTGGATAGACTAAAACGTATCCTGAAGAGAGCTAGTTCGGCTCTGAAACTGGCCCAACATCTGTCGTTGAATGGGAAAACTCAGGTGCACCTCTGGGGCACCTGGGCTATCTCGGGATTAGTCTTCTTCTCTAGAGGACGTCCCCCAGAGCAAAGACTAAGGTTTCTTAAACTCCTCGTCTCTCGCTTACCCAATATAGTCCGCGCCGACTGGTCTCTTCGGGGGAGGGGGGGTGAAAGTCCCCGGGTGGTTCAGTCGGAGAGCGGCGTGCTTGATTGGTTGGAGGACTCAGATCCCAGTGGATTTGAGACCTTAATTTGGGAAGAATTTAGCACAGATTATTGAATCTACAGTTGACAAGTTTTTTTTGTGACTTTGACTCTTTTCCTTTCTGGTATTTATTTAGTTATCGGTTATGTAATAAAATCCTTATTATTATTAATTGTGACAATTCACTCGACAAACAAAAGAGTGAACAAAACAATGGGCTAAAAATATTATAAATTGACATTTTTGTGCAAAAAGGCGTAGTGACAAATTCTGATCAAAGCAGTAGCCGAAAGCTTGAACTAAATAATTGTAAATTCAATCAAATAAATCTTTTGGATTTCCCGGTTTAATTTTCCTTTATATATATATATATATATATATATATATATATATTTACAAATATATATTTTGTTTAAAGAGAGTTTAAACTATCTTGTTATCCCTATTAACTACTTACAATTTGACAAAGAAAGTATCGAAACGTTAGTTTGATTTTTTATCTGCCCTAAGCTTGTTTTCTTTAAACAAAAACAATATATATTCGGCATTCTTGCAAAGGATCCGAGTGGTGGTTATCACTGACATTATGGATACTAACATATATATAGTTTTTAAATCCGATTGAGTTAAACTGTGCTCCAGGAGCTAATAAGCTTCAGTTTTATAATTGTAAATGTTGCCAAAAACCGGAGTTCGATTACAAGTAGAGCAGACTTCCTTATCACTCTTAGACGAGCTGATGGTAGCCGGTAGCACTCATCAGTAGGGTGAACTACCATCAGTCGTTTCGGCTGCCTTGTGATAGTTCACCTACTGATGTTCACCTACTTATGGTAGGTGATAGTTCACCTTGTGATAGTTCACCTACCTATGGTAGTTTACCCTACTGATGAGTGCTGCCGGCTACCATCAGCTCGTCTAGTAGTGATTAGGAAGTCTGCTCTACTTGTAATCGAACTCCGGTTTTTGGCAACATTTACAATTATATGTAAATATAAGCATATATATAATAAGTATTAATTGAAGCAGAGTTTGGAAATATATATATTTTTCTTTAAAATTACAACGTTTCGAGCGCAACCGCTCTTTTTCAAGTGTTTTACAGTATGATTAAATTCAACAATACACTCAGATTTCATGTTTATACGCATTCAAAGTAAGAAAAAAGCACGGAAGAATATAACTTTGAAATACCATATCAAGGTACTACGTCATTTTGTATATTATTTTCATGGAATTTTTTCTTTCTTATGTATTTCGGATTTAATTTCAAATCATAGATATGATCAAGGTTTATTCCATTTAGATTATCACACATAAGTTGACCTATCCACCTCATCTCTTTATTTTTCAGCATATTTTCATCAGGAAATCCATCTTCTAAAATTGTATATTCGAATCCATTGTCAATTTCTCCATAGCAAAACCTTTCATGACTTAAGACACCATCCCTAGTGTATCTATTACAATTTTTGTCACTTCTTCTGTTGTTCAATCTTAGTCGTAAAGACCTAGATGTCTCTCCTACGTACTGTTTTGAACACTTTTTGCACTTTGCGACATATATAATATTTTCTGTATTGCAATCAAATGATCCTTTGATTTTGTAATCAAGAGTCGTTGTTGAGCTAGTAATTGATTTCGTTGTCGTCATTTCGTTGCAACACATACAACGGCACTTACCGCATTTTTCAGACTTACCTTCTTTTGTTTTACTCAAATTCATATTATTAAGTATTTTGCTTCTCGCTAACATGCTTTTTAAGCATTTTGTATATCGATAGTATATCTTTGGGAATGGTATTTCTGACTTTAGTTCGGGCGGTAACTTGTTTATTGCATTTTTTATATCTGAGGGTAATTTGTGATGAGCAGGGTGATACTCAAAGCATAGCGGCATATTTGTTGATTCTTCCTTTATTTTCTGTTTTAGTAGATTATTGCGTTTTTGATATGAACTGTCTCAAAAATTTTGTAGATCTGCTTTGTATTGTATCCGCGGGCAATTAGGGTTTTTTCGTAAAATATCAAGTTGGTATTCACGCTTTTTTGTTTTGTTTGATATTTTATATATTCGCGTTGCCTCTGTTTTTATCATATTTCTTTTTGTAAAAGCTGGAACATTAGACTGAGCATGCATATAAATGGGCTTTGATGATTCCTTACGATACGGTTCAGTTTTCCCTTCCTTTTCTGATTGTAATGTTAACTTTACATCCAAGAAGTGACACGTTTTGCCATCATTATCCACCTCCATTTTTAAATGTCATTCCGCTTTCCATTTCAAATATATTTTCAAAACTCTGAAGATACTCAATATTTCCTGTCCAACCGATAATTATATCGTCTATGTATCGATAAATAAACACTGGTTTTTCAATGTCCTTTATATTCAATTTATGTTCTGCGTATGCTAGAGTTAGTATTGCATATATCGGGACTATCAGCGTGCCCATTGCGGTTCCTGAAAGTTGGTGGTATGCTTTTTCATTAAATTCAAATATATTACTGGTTAATACCAACCTAAGTAATTCTAGCATATTATTTATCCTTTCTTCATTCCATTTATCGATTTCCATAAAATGACGGCACGCTTCTATTCATCTTTCATGTTCTATGCATGTATATAAATTCTCAACATCAAAAGTAGCTAATCTCATATTTGTTGGAAAAGTGGGACATCCGAGTAAAAATTTCCTTAGGAAATCGTCCGTACTTTCTATATACGAAGGCACGTGGATAAGAAGATACTTCATTTCTTCATGTAGATAACATTCTACAATCCATCACGTAGAGGATGGATTTCCTGATGAAAATATGCTGAAAAATAAAGAGATGAGGTGGATAGGTCAACTTATGTGTGATAATCCAAATGGAATAAACCTTGATCATATCTATGATTTGAAATTAAATCCGAAATACATAAGAAAGAAAAAATTCCATGAAAATAATATACAAAATGACGTAGTACCTTGATATGGTATTTCAAAGTTATATTCTTCCGTGCTTTTTTCTTACTTTGAATGCGTATAAACATGAAATCTGAGTGTATTGTTGAATTTAATCATACTGTAAAACACTTGAAAAAGAGCGGTTGCGCTCGAAACGTTGTAATTTTAAAGAAAAATATATATATTTCCAAACTCTGCTTCAATTAATACTTATTATATATAAAAGAGTCTTTGATGGACCCAGAGCGCCAGATTCAAAAATATTCTAATCAATATATATATATATACATATATATAATATAAATATTAAAGACAGAACCAGAATGCTTATATTTTTTAATCGAATTCAAATAACGTTTTCGAGCTTACTGCTCTTCTTCAGTTTTACACTGCTGTGCACAAATAATTTGCTTTTATAGAGAAGTAATTGTCGTGTAATCCACGGAAGAGGTCATGCTTAAATTACTAGATTACTGGTTTAATTATAAACCCACAGTTGTCTCTCTGTTGATGTTCCCTGAAGTTTTGTCATCAGTTGAGCTGCCCACCATAATTCTCGATGTCGTCTCTCTTCAACGTCTTGGATTCCACATTCTATTATTCTTATCTCAAAAGAATGTCCTTCATTTTCGACTACATGTCTTACCGAATTGTCACTAGCGATCTTTTTTGTTTCAATTTGTGTCCTTCTCAAATTCATGCGAACATTCATTTGGCCAGATGTTTCGCCAACATATTGTATTTTACAATTCCGACATTGCAGTAGATATATAATATTTTGGCTCTTACACGTGCAACTTGATCTTACTTTGTACACCAGTCCTGTTGATGTGCTCTCAAATTTTTCGCTGTCCACCATGTCGGAACATGTCAATCATCATTTGTCATTACATGGGCAACATACATTGGACGGTCCTGTTTGCGCATTTCTGGGTAATCTTGCGCTTACCAAGATATCCTTCATTTTGAGAGGAATTGTAAATACAACATCAACAATATCAGTATTCATTGATAGATTCAATTTGATGTTATCAATCGTCTGTCTCAGCTCCTTTCGAAGATCTGTAAAACAGGAGTTCCATTCAAATGAAATTCGCTTCACGTGCTTCTTATCAATGCTGACCCGATTCGGATACAGTAAATCCTTACGGTCCAACAATGAGAATCGGTTAAGACCTGCTTGTATTTGACGTCTTCTATATCCACGTGACATGAAGCGTTCTCGAATTTGTTTGACTTCTTTTATAAAGTCTCTTTCGTCAGAGCATATTTTCCGCGCTCTAAGTATTTCATTATAAATCATGTTTCTTTTGATAACTGATGGGTGACAGCTGGAAGCATGTAGATAGACTGGTTTCCATGTCGGTTTATGATACACCTTAGTTCGCATGCGTTTTTTATAGTTACGGATGACTTCTACATCCAGAAAATGTACGGTAGATCTTGAAACCTGTTCTAACTTAAACGTTAACGGTGACGACATATTGATTGCGTCTACCCATGACTCTAATTTATCTTTAGAGTCTTTTCAGATAAGGAAAATATCGTCAATGTATCTGACGTACATCAGTGGCCTGTTCGGAATGTTGTGCATTTTATTCATCTCAATGCTTTCTACGTATAATATTGCGAATGCAGGTGCGGCCGGTGCGCCCATCGCACATCAAATTTTTTGTTTATATAATTTTTTGTCAAATATAAAATAGTTTTTATGTAATATCAGATCGAGCAACTTAGTAAGCTGTGATACAACAACGTTGTCATATTTTGCTTGAATCAAGAAGTCGCTTACTGCTATGATTCCTTCTGTTAGAGGAATATACGTATATAGAGCCTTGATGTCTAGAGTCGCCATCATGCAATTAATTTGTCTTTGATTATCATATTCCTCTAGCTTACGCAAGAAGTCATCAGTATTACCGATATACGATGGAACTTGTCTCAGTGCTGTTTGCAGTTGATAGTTAACATAGCGTGATATTTTCTCTGTCGGAGTATTATTGCTACTTATGATAGGTCTTCCTGGACATGGTCGTTGTTCTTTGTGGGTTTTTGGTAGCATGTAGAACCTACCTGGTCGGGGACGTCTTACAATCATTTTTGCTCGTAGTTTCTCTTCAGGAAATAATTCAGTAATGCTCTCTTCGACATATTTAATCGTTGCGATAAAATCTTGTTGATCTACGGATTCATACGAATTTGTATTTAATTGTTTCATCGCTTCTATCTGATAATCTTCCCGATCCCATAACAATGCCTCCTTACTTTTGTCCGCTCGTTTTATGACAATCGAGTTATCGCTTTTAAGCTTTTTTAATATGTTTAGCTTACTTTTCGTAGTTTTGGACAGTGGTGATACGTTCGGTGGAAGTTCGGTGTACTTATTTACGCGGTTCGATTTACCATACATTTGTTTCGCTAACGATGAACAAGGGTCGTTGGAAGGGAAAGCTGCGGCTGCCATGTGTTTCATTGAATTAATGATGCCCAGGCGATCGAATTCACGTGGCTGAATGGCGTAATCAAGGGCTAGGTTTAATACTCTTTTTTCTCTATTGCTTAATACGTTGTTCGAGAGGTTAGTGACGCAAATCGTTTCATGCGTATCGGGTACTCGACGTTTATTTTTAAAACGACGGTTTGTATAATATGTTGTAGAATTACCAGCAAAAACCAACAAAGTTTTTAAGAACGTTTCGCTCATTACATTGAGCTTCATCAGCTATCAAAAAACACAGTACAAACATTAGCACAAGTCTTACAATTAGTGTTCCTAAAAATAAAATAAATATATAGATAATCATGTTAAATCTCTCCAAGCAAAACAGTGATCCGTATTAATGTTTGGAGTAATATCAGTTGAAATTTGTCCAATAAGGTTCATTTCTTTATGTTTTCTTCTTATCTTATCATTAGATAAGGAAATAATATTATAATCAAAAACATAATCTTTATTATGATTTAATGAATGAATCACAGCAGCATCTGTTGGTCGTTTTGCCTTAATATCGGCTCGTCTGTTGCATAATCTGCTGCTTAGACTACGACCAGATTCACCAACATATTGTGCCGGGCATTCACGACATGTAGCTAAATAGACAATACTTTCAGTTGCACAATTACTGGTTGATTTAATTTTATACTTTAGATTTGTTAAATTGCTTTGATAATAATTCGATTCTTTCATAGTTAAACAACATTTGCATCTATTTCTTAAACATTTCTTATTGCCACCTTCTTCTATCATCGTGTTTTTGTTTAAGACAGAGCTAACTAAACAATGCTTTATTGAATTTCCAGTTTTATAATACACAGAGGGTACTCTAGATGTATCAAACTTGAAATTCTTGCTAGCTACTTTCGTAAGATTGTCAATTTCGTGCTTTACATTGGATAAAGTAGGAACATAGTCAATTCCAATGAATCCTGAACAAATATTTAATTTTGGTTCCCTGGTATTATTCTCCGTATTTCGTGCAATATTAATTTGATGAAATATCATTCGTTTTTTATAACCTCTATTAACTAAGTGATCAGGCAATGCTCGTAAATGTAATTCACGATCTATTGATCTGCTACATATTTTAATTATTCGGCGTGCCTCGTTAATGATCATATTTCGCTTGATATGCATTGGATGAGCACTACGCGCATGGATATAGTCGGTTTCTATAATGGTTTTCGGTATAAATTTGTTTGTATTTTGCCTTGATCATCTCGATTAATAGTAATATCAAGGAAATTCACTCGAATTTCTTCCTCCACAACAAACTCCAAATCTCCATGATTCAATTCGTTCATAAGTTTATCTAAATAATATCTTTCCCGAAACACTACAACTATGTCATCAATGTATCGACAATACATAATCGTCCTTACCTCTAAACCATCAAGTATATTTTGTTCATATAATCCGAGATACAAAATTGCAAAGACTGGCGCCACCGCAGTCCCCATCGCTGTCCCGTGTAGTTGTCTATAAAGACTACCATTAAATTCAAAGACGTTATTTTCTAGGACAACTCTTAGTGCATCTTCGACAAATGCTTTCTTATTATCAGGCCACTTTGCTTTATCCATATAATACTTAATAGCAGATATACCTTTATTGTGTGGGATTGAAGTATAAAGCGAAACTACATCGATTGTTGTCATTACATGATTCTTTAATATAAGATGCTTATTTAGTCGAAAACGCCCTAAACAATCCTCGCTGCTAGATAGATGGGATGGTACATATTTCAGCAGAGGCTCTAGTTCTTTATGTAATAGCTTACTAATCTTTTCCGTTTCCATCCCAATGTTACTCACTATTGGTCTACCTAAACATGGATTTGTCTGTTTATGAGTCTTAGGAAGCATGCAGAAACGTCCAACTTTCGGGTTATCTTGCATCAGTTGTTCTAAATCGGAACATTGTAAATACGACGATGAAACATGTTTTTCAAGCATTGCTCTTATCAATTTTGACATGAGTATTATATTTTCATCACATTTTTCATAATTATGACTATTTAACTGCCTCTCGCCTTCTTCTATATACTTATCAGTAGGCCATATGACAATTTCACCACTTTTATCGGCCTTCTTAAATACCACGTCCTTCATATTTTTAAGTTCTTTTAAAGAGTTAGTAAATTTTCGATCAATGTTCGAATTTGCAATTTCACTTGGAAGTAATGTTCCAAATTTTGAGAACAATTCATTGCCAACAAAATTACTTGCCCGCTTTTGATTCGAAATATTATGTTCGTCTGTATGTAATGGTTTATACATCAGTGGTACTGGACGTAATGTTTTAATTAGATCAGGACGGTTAAACTCTTGTGGAGTAATATTAAAATTTTATCCCATCGACAAAACATCCAGTTGATTATTTGTAAATTTCTTATTACTGAGATTTGTTACTAAATCATAATTTTTAGTATAGGGAGGATGTTTAAACGTTGTACTACATCGATTGCGTCTATTGGCAAAATAATGAAAATTTTCTAGTTCGGAAATTGAAACATGTCTACCCACCAAAACGCTTGCTTTTTTAGCCTTTATTGCCAAACATTTTTTATTTGTATACTGATCAAATGCAAGATTGCAGCTCACGTTCTTAACACGATTATAAAACTTAAGTGTGACAAGTACCAATGCAATTTCTGCATTTTTAAGAATGTTTCGTAGAATTATATCAGTTTTTGAATAACACCATTTTTGAGCGACATTCGGACTAATGCAGAGACTTTTTTAATACACAAACTTTTAGGAACCACACCGTATGTATAGCAAAATGCTAGAAAATTTACATGTGCATAGATTGATGCTTGTTTGGAAGATGAATGATTTTCACACGGATCATTGATATATTTGAATCGTCAGGAATTGAAATACTTCCAGCTGGGATCCTCGCGGGACACATAATACTTCCAGCGGGACATATAAAAAAAATATTTTTTCTAAAAATAAATTATATATATTGAAAAATATATTATTGTTTTCAAATCCAGTTCAAATATAAACTTTTTAATTGTATACATAGTTTCCCTAAATGACCCTGGTTACGTTTCGGTATATATACATATATGTATATATACATACATATGTCCCGGGATCCTCGCAGGACACATAATGATATTTAATATGTTGTAGAATTACCAGCAAAAACCAACAAAGTTTTTTAGAACGTTTCGCTCATTACATTGAGCTTCATCAGCTATCAACAATCTTAAAACACAGTACAAGCATTAGCACAAGTAATTCTACAACATATTAAATATCATTATGTGTCCTGTGAGGATCCCAGACATATATATGTATATATATACCGACCCGTAACCAGGGTCATTTAGAGAAACTATGTATACAATTCAAAAGTTTATATTTGAACTGGATTTGAAAACAATAATATATTTTTCAATATATAATTTATTTTTAGAAAAAATAATTTTTTTATATAATAATATATTATAAATAATATATTAATAAGATAATATTAATTTTTATTATATTATTTATTTATTATTAATAATATATTAATTTTATTAATAATTTATTTTTATTTTTTATTAATTTTATTTATTAATTTATTTTTTATATAATTTGTATTTTAGAAAACAATTGTTTATTTTTCAATATATATAATATATATAAAACCCTATTGATAATCAATACCTTATCAATAACCCTATTGATACTTGTTGAAAGTATCAATAAGGTTATTTGATACTTTTAACATTACACAAAAAGTCTCCATAAAGACCCCACAAGAAGTTCGTAAATCTTTTGCAAGAGCACATTTTCAATTTCTGCAACTTTGTTTAGAACATCAACACACGCAAAAAGGCCTCAAAATCCACAAGACGATGGAACTGAATTTATCACTAATACCGACGTATAAAGCATGATATTTTCAACAATGTTGGAATAAATCACTGATAATAGCAGAGAATTTCCTTATTTTAGTAGTTCGAAATTATTGAACATATGCCCATAACAGATTCCATTGTTGTATTAACAATTACTCGTATAAACTCGCTATGCACCAAAAGTTACGTAAATTCAAATTACAATTGAATAAACTAATAAGTCAAGCACAGTTTAATCATATTGAACGACACCCTAACCGATGGTTTGTGAATCGTCATAGACATAAAAGAACAACCAAAATTCGTAAAAAATCTTTCTACAAAGCAATTTACTGATAATGAACTCAACGTACTAGAATTGGGACTAAATTTTTGCCCAACACTATGTGAATTTAATCGATTACGTGTCATTGAAAGTCTAAGAGAAGTTACTAACAAAGCATTTCCGTTTGAAGTTGGCAGACACGAAGTAGCACGAAAATACGTAGCAAATGACAAGAATATTCAAACATTTGTAAATTTAAAACGAAACTCTACAAACCAAACAAGGTACTCAGAAAATATTATCACTGAACTATGCAAAATTCGCAAAGACGATTCAATAGTTATTAAAAAATCAGACAAGAGTAACGAAGTCGTCATATGGTCTACTCCAGATTATAGAAAGAGGCACTAAGACAACTCAATTCAAACTCCTATACAAAAATCGACGAAGAGGCAGTAAATATATCATTTAAAACTGTAAGTGATTGCATCAAAAGCTTGCCGCTGACAACAGACAGTTAAAAAAGAATCCTAGTAAATTCACCAAGAGTAGGTAAATTCTACATGCTACCGAAAATACATAAAGAGACTTATCCTTGCCCAGGAAGACCAATAGTTTTGAATATTGGAACATCCACGGAACGACTATCTAAATATGTGCATAGTTTTCTATTACCAGCATTACAATATGAGACTCGTACCTACCTGATTCCGATACTTTTTTAAGAAAAATAAAACACAAATAGCTCGGCAAAGTTCAAAGTCATGGCTACCCTGGATGTTGAGTCGCTATATACTTCCATTCTGCTGGATGAAGGTATAAACGTTGTAGAGGAATACCTAATAAGAAAATGTTCATGGGCAGGCAACAGAGTATCGAACATAATAACGATGCTTCATTGCACACTTAAAAATAACATATTCCAGTTTGATGAGGAGTTGTATCGACAGACAATTGGATGTGCAATGGGAAGAAGTGTCGAACCTGTCTTCGCATCTCTGTATGTAGCGGCAATCGAAGAAAAATTTATAAGATATTGTACACAGCAACCAAAACATTTTCTGCGATACATAGATGAAATTTGGCTCACGTAGGATAGCGACGAACAATCACTACGATCTTGGGTGGAAAATTCGAATCGCCAGAGCCCATTGAAGTTCAAACTAGAACAAATTTCGCGTGAAACTGTTTCATTCATAGGAATTGAGATATTCCGGGAAAATTTCACTTTACATACTCGCGTTTTTAGAAAAACAACGTGGAAACCCGTATACACGGGTTTCACGCTTCTAGTTGCCACCTTCCGCAAATTAAACGAAGTGTAATATGTAATGAGGTACGACAGATTAAAAAATTATGCTCTCGAGATGATGACTTTCTCATACAAACGGATCGCCTACGTGAAGATTTAATAAGACGAGGATATAAACGGCGGCAAATTCAAGTGGCGATTAATAAATTTAAATGGAAAAATAGAAAATCGCTATTAATTACTGAACAAACAGTAAACTAGCCAATTAGAATATCTATATAATGGAATCCATTCATTAAAGTTGATAAAGTCATTCAATCTGCGATCAAAAAGTCAACACAAACAACCGGAATCAAAAGCAATAATATTAAAATTTGTTGCCATTCACCAAGAAAGATAAGAGATTTCATAACAAGCTCTAGTTTCTCTGAAAAAGCTTCAAAGAAATAAAAATGAACGGTTCAGAACCATGCGATGACAGGCGTTGCAAAACATGTGCAGAAATGTCACGATCAACCACCTTTAATAGCGTGTCAACTCGGCTAAAATACAAAATTCAAAACAAAAATATATCCAAAACTAAAGGCATTATATACTTGTTAGAATGCACACTCTGTCATGTACAGTATGTAGTAGAAACCGGTGACTCTATGAACATAAGAAACAACCTTAGGAGGTATCAGATCAAAACGAAGAATGAAAGTTGGGATTCAACCGTTAGCCATATTCAGAGTAAGCCTGACCACTCTTTTAAAATAAAGATAATCAACAGTAAACTAATTGATTTACATCGCAGAAAAATACAGGAACTTTATTGGACTGCGCAATAAATGACTGAACTCCAAGGCACATTAACGAAGTAAAGACTAAATTTGTAAAGTGTAGATTCTTCCATGTTTACCAAATAGTATACGCGTATATGTACTACGTACAAGTTGTAGAATATTGTGTTGTACTACTAACAAAGGGGTAACCCGAAAACGTTTTTTAAATAAATTGCAAAAGGAAGCTTGGTTAAATTTTATATACCTACTTATTTTGAAATATATATATTTCAAAATATAAAAATATTTTTCAAAATATAAAAATATATTTCAATATATATAAATATATATATATAAATTGTTTAACAAATCAAATCAAGAATCGAGTAACAGCAGCGATTTCTCTTTTATAGCACAATACAAGGGCTAAGCTTTCGGCGTAGAAGCCTTTTTCAGAGTTTAAGTAGCTTTAATCAACAATTGTTATCAAGTTAATATTAACTTGATAACAATTGTTGATTAAAGCTACTTAAACTCTGAAGAAGGCTTTTACGCCGAAAGCTTAGCCCTTGTATTGTGCTATAAAAGAAAAATCGCTGCTGTTACTCGATTCTTGATTTGATTTGTTTAACGATTTATTTGAAAGCAGCCTCAATGGGCTCTCGAGTTCGATTTGATAATAATATTCAATATATATATATATATATATATATATATATATATATATATATATATATATATATATATATATATATATATATATATATATCACTATGTTTTCCTCATGAAGAGGCATAAACACCAGGCAGCATTCTATATATCCTCATCAGACTAAGAAATAGAACCGAATTATTCTTGCATTATTCAAAGTCGCTACGTATGCCCAGTCATCCTCTGTGTGACGACAAACTTCAACAACGGTATACGCGTTTCGCTCTATCGGAGCTAATCAGTACCGTGACTTTTTTAATCATATATAGGCCCCTAAACACACGCTTAAACAATGTCTAAAGCTCGAAAAACAGAACTACCCTTAATCTAAATCATTAGAGGAAATTTAGCATAAGCTCTGTGCATGGCAGTGCGTATTGCGGTTTAACCATGCATCAGGCACTAAATTCCTTTTAATAGAAATATTACACCAGCAAATTGAAGAATTTATTTATTAACGTTTCGCTCTTTGGGCTTTTTCAACCTAGAATACAGGTACAACAAAATAAAATATGTCATACTATTTTTAAATTTAATTTCTCCCACACACTGTTTCATTATTGCATCTCACTTGTATATTTCAAGTCTGCTCGTCTGTTGTTTAGTCTTATATTTATTGTTCGACCTGATTCACCGACATATTGAGCATCGCATAGACTGAACATTCCAACGTATGCGATTCCTTGAGATCCTTAATCTGTTACAGTTGTTAACGAATAGCTTAGCCCTGTCGAGGTGCTCTTAAACTTTCGATAGTCAAGGATGTTATTGCAGCATTTTGATTTATTGATCTTACACTTGTTGCAATGTCCTTGCTTATAACTAGTAACCTAGTTATAAATAGGATACTGATGAAAAATAATCAACCACTGTATCTTTTGCCTCATCGATCATCCCCATAGTACACAATCTCATTTTCTTTGGCTCCCATTTCGATGATCACCTTTCCCTTCAACCCTTCGTCCGGGACCAGGTCCGCTCGTCTAACTTTATTCTCCGTTATATCCTCCTTTATTGCTCCATATCGACTTACGTTCTTGTATGTCTCTTCTTTCATCGCTTCTTTTCCCTAAAATCGATTACTGCCTTAGCCTTTTCGCCAATTCTCCAAAATCCATCATATTACCCCTACAACGCGTCATCAACGCCACCGTTCGTGTGCTGCTACTTCTCCTTGATTATCTTCTTTGTACATGATAAGCTTACACTTGACAAGATATCTTAAAATATTAATTCCTGTGAATATTACTCGATAATTGTTGTTTATTATTTTTTATCAGTATTTTATTTATAACTAGTCTACTGTCTCTTTGTAGCAACCGAGACCGTTATGATACGATATTATTAGTCTATGATGCCAATTTGATTTATCCTTTAAATCATTCTGATTTTTATGAGTTCGGACTTTTTGTAGTTCACGATGAACCTAACGTTGTGTATAACCTTGAGTTAACACTTCGTTGCCTAGGACTAGTAACTATTTTTCTGCATCTTTTCGTTCGGTACATAATCGAAATATTCTAAGAGCTTCGCTAAATATAATTGATCTTTTCATACCAGCGGAATATTACTGCGTGGGTGTAGATGAACTTTTTGAGTTGTTGGTTTTCGATACAATGTTGTTTTAAAAGTGTTATTGCAGTCTATGGTAATGATAAAGTCAAGAAAATTAACTAACTGTGATGTTTGAAGCGTAAATCGCATAGGTCCAAATTTGTCAATTGCTTCACTAAATTCACCGAGTGAGTGGTCTTTTGTTCTCCAAATAGCGACTACATCATCAATGTAACGAACTTAAAAGAAAGGTCGATCGAAATTGTTAAAGAATGATTTTTCATATTTATCTAGGCAAATGGTTGCAAGCGTAGGGGCATCAGATATACATATGGCCACTCCAATAACTTGCTTGTGTAATTTGTTATTAAATGCAAATATATTCCCTGATAAAATTAATTGTAATGCGGACTTAACAAATCTACATGTTGACGTTGGGTTAACATTTTAGGTAGTAGATACATATATAATGGTATCTGTGATCTAACAATTCATTTCTTAACTGTCTTATCTTTGTTGTTTCAATAATTTAACTGATTGAACATATATATTGTTGTGCTTGATTAGGTATTGTTTCGGGATCTATAGAAGATTCCATATATAATATTAATGGTATTCATGTTAATACAATATTTATTTGCAATTATAAATATATCTAAATATATATATTATTTACATATTAAGAATTTAAATGTTTAATATTAAAAATTTAATTCTTAAATTTTAAGAATTTATTTATTCTTTACATTTATACTTGATATATTTATATGAAATCTAATATAAAATTATAAAATTATCTATAATTATTTATTATTATTTAATTATTAATTACTTATTTTTTTATTTTTTTAGCTTTATTTTTAATTTATAAATAATATAAAATAGATAGTTTTAGATTGCGTTCTAAAATTTAACACAAACGACAATTCCATTTCAAAATAGAATGTTAAGTATATTCTTAATTAATAAATAATAGGAAATAATTAAACTTTATTTATTAATTTACACGTGAGATGTATATTCCTAAATTTAATCTTCACTTTAAGCCCAAGTGTTGAAGTGGTCAACAACCTCTATTAATTTTGAGGTTATTTAGGACCTTATTTGTTTAGGTAATCAATTTAGTTGTCAACAAACTGATTCTGTCTCAGTTAGAATAACGTAAAGATGTGATTAAAAATTGTCGGAGTTATTTCTACTTGTATTTCATGTTTACATGTAAATCTAATACTTTCTTTGTGCTGCCGTTTGGCACTTTGTCTAATTCATAAGTAGTCCAATCACCAAATCAAGCCATTGACAAATGATACCATTTGCGTTTAATCATGAGTATAAAAACGCATGCTCATTTTTTGGCAAAATGAAACTTTTACTTTGATATTATGCATTTGCTATCCTACTGAATAATTAAAACAAAATTAAAATTATTTGTGCATTTACATTGATGAAAATTTACAAATCAGCTCGGTTTTCGATTCTTTCTGAATACATGGATTAAATTATTTTAAATTATTATATTTTTTTTCAATTATTTGTCATTTTTAACTTCAAATTTGATTAACTTTTTTGATATCAATATCTTAATATTTACAAACTAACACAGCAAACTACTGACATTAATTAAAGTAAACTAGAAAAACTTGTTAAACTTGGCATTAAAAATAAGATAAAATGTTTTTAAAGGATTTTGGAAATACGAAGAATTAAAAAAATACTCAATTTGGTTCTTTGAAAATAAAAATGTTGATGCTTTTCATGAAATTATTTTAATTTTAACCAAGAATTCAAGAATGTTTTTAATAAATATTTTATTTCTCAGCTTTTAATAAATATTGCGTTGCTTTTATAAATCTCTAAAAATATAAAAAATAAATTCAAAATAAATCCCTCAATTAAATTTGAATAAAGTAAAATTAAGATTTTCATGATTTTTTACACAAAGCGTCGGGTTGACCATAAAAGTGCTACCTTAAGGACTAACACGAAATCATTAAAATAAGAAATCATTCGTTTTAATATTTTATGATATTTTCGATTATAATCAAATTTCCGTTCACTCAAGAGTTACTTTGTGCATTGGTAGAAGGGGTTGAGTGTTCTGTCTAACATTCTAAACTTAATCGTGTTAGTCCTCTTTAATCCCAATATGGCATTGTTTGGCTCCACGCATACCCGAATAATGCCCCAAACATTATTTTCTTGCTTATTATCGTTTTCAATTTCTTTTGGTAAAGATATGGCAGTTGTAAAGCTATATATACCTTTTTCTAATAGATTCTTCTCTGATAGTGGAACAGTTGTTTTATGTATATACAAAAGTGAACCATTAGTTTCGTTAAAACATTTCACTTCGGCGCTAATATTTCCAATCTTGTTATTATCAAAATAGCTTAGCATTTTAATTTTACAATGCAATACTTCTCCGAAATAGTATGTCGCGTCAGGCCTGTTTAATAACATCAATTGCGGTCTACCAAAATACAAACCCATTTTTAAAAACTGGCAAATGAACCTGAAGCTTTGCAAGAAAACATAAATACAAAATATGATGTTTTTAACTATGCAGTTTAAAAGCTGTCAACATTTATTTTATTTGAAATTAACCTATGGTTTGAAATTTTATTTACATTTCGATGTTTCTCGTATATTGTTAGCTTACGATGTTTCTTGATTTTTGCATCGTACATTTGTTTCTGTAGCGCTATTCTCTCCAAACAGCACATCTTCTTAAAAAGCAGATATTTTTAGTAGAAAAAAGTTTATTGAACATCAACCTCTTAAGTGTATATGCATGCAATTTCACTGTGCAAGAGACATACCTCTTTACAATGTGTACCTCACATATATACTGTGGAAATAGACAAATGTATGTGTATCTATATGCTTTAACTCATCCAAGCACACATTGATTTATAAGGTGGATAACCTCAAATCTTACTATATATAATTTAATATATACTCTATATCTTATTCTATAGGTATAATTTAATATACAAAAGCATTATATTAAGAATTATTAAGCTGATTATAATTATAGGATAGTTTAAGATTAATTATTATGGTAATTTTATACCGATTTTATCAATTACTTTAATTATTTTATTAAGATAATAATTGTTGATGTATTTATGTCTTTATGCTTTGAGCTAATAATTAACTTGTCTTTATTACATAAAATAGTTGATAAGATAACAAAAATTTTACAAATAATATAATTTTATAATATTAATAATATTATTATATTTTATTATATATAAAAATTATGGATAATATTAATATTATCTTATCAAATAAATCATACATTTAATCCACTGTAGCAGTGGACTCATTGAGCCCAATGCTATTCTCCTTCTCTTTCGCCGATCTACCTTCATGTCTTCGTGTAAATTCCATAGACATCATATCAGTTCTCTATGCTGATGATCTTGTCATAATATCTCGTGATCTCATGGAATTGCAGCTTTCTCTCAACGCATTAGATGCATTCTGTGGAATAAATCAATTAGAGGTGAATATCGAGAAATCGAAAATTATAAAATTTCGTAAGGGAGGCCCAATTTGCCGGTCAGACAAGCTATTACTTAATAATCACCCTCTAGAATTCTGTAAGAACTACACCTACTTAGGTATTCTGCTTTCATTAAGAAGGCCATTCCAACTTCATCTTGACCGCAAAGCATCTAAAGTTGCAATTGCAACCTCTCATGCTTCCAACATTGGTTCACTCTCATTCGAAGGTGCTATTCGCTACTTCCGTATCATGCTTCTTCCTATAATTCAATATGGATTACCTGCATTTTGGGAAGATTTGTCTTCGTCTAACTTCGCCCAAACCGACAGATGCCAATGAAGATTTGCTAAACGCGTTATAGGTGTCTCTCCTAAATCTTTTTCTACTGCTGTAGCAGTGATTTCAAAGCTCCAACCTTGTTCTGTGTTTCTTTGTAATCGCCTCCATCTTCCTAAAACAGCTGAATTCTGCCATAATCTCGAAAACCTTGAAGCAAAATTATCTTTGCTTGACCCAGACATATACCTGACCCCTGCATTCATTCAAATCAATTGGCGAAATCCACGAACACAAAAACGCCCTCTTACTTGGAGAGTTTCTCGTCATGGGTACCATAATAAATTTTGCTCCATTCCTATCCCCCTTCATAACCGCACATCAACATGCATCTGTATGTATTCCCTCCAATCATATAATTTTCGCTTCACGTGTTTGACTGCCCTCATCTTTCAAAGATGAGCGCGACGAAGATTGACAAACTACAGAGTCGGTAGCCATGGGCGAAGACATTTTGTACTTTTCTTTGTTTTAATGTATATTCGGTGTTTTTATTTATTTTACCCCAATGTCGAGAGACTAAGAGGCCAATAATTTATCTCTACATTAATATTATCTTATCAAATAAATCATACATTTTTCAATTCAATTTTTGAATTGCAAATTTAAATTTAATAAGTTAAATCAGCTAACTGAGTCTACGTATTGTTATATAATTATAAAATAAACAAAACATAATAATGCTAAATCAAAATTTAATAATTAAATAATAAAATTAATAATTGTTTTTAGATTTTCTATAATTTAAATCAAGTTAAAAAAAAAAAATAAAAATAAAAAATAAAAAATAAAATTTAAAATAAACGTCATTTTTATGAATTGACTAATAAATAACAGACGTTGTATCAGAATAAGAATTAGAGGTCATCAGGAGGAACTGCTATGCTATCAGGTTTCGGCCCCTAACTCCTCTACCCAACATAGCAGCGGGGCCAAATACATGCTAATGATGTATTTCCTCTGAAATAACTATCTAGTATCTTATTCTAATGCAAAGTATATTATTTATTATCCATCCATAAAAATTTGCCACTTAAGAGTTTAAATTTATTCTTTATATTATTGTGTTGATTTATATATTTTACTATTTTCTGCTTGATGTTATTTTTATAGTAACCTAGTTTAAAATATGTATCTATTAAATTATTTAAATGATTTTGAAGAAAGCCAATATCATTACATATTGTTGCAATTCTTAAAATTTCATTATTTAATGTATTATATTTTATATTATATGGTATGCATGAATGCTCATGCAAAAATATGTTTCTTGTAAATTTAAATATGTCATCTTTACGATATAAATTAATAGTAGTTTTAGTTAATGTTAATTTAATGTTCATATCTAGATATACACCTTCTTTATCATTAATATTGGTTTTGTTAAGAATAAGGCTTTCTGGATAAATGTGCTCACTAATTGAATAAAAATTATTAGAATTAAATACACATATATCATCAATGTATCGAAACATATATTTCATATATTTATATTGTTTAGATTTAGTTTTTACACAGTTATGAACAAATTCATATTCTATAAAGCTTAAAAACAAGTCAGCTATAATTGGGCTACTATTACCACCCATTGGAACACCTTTTATTTGTCTAAATATAGATGTCCCTACATTTAAATAATTTTGATTTATCAAAATATTTAAGGATTCTATTAATTCAATTTTATCCATATATTTATATTTATTTGATGGTTTAATTTTTGTTAGATAGGCGTTATAATTATTATAACATATATATGTATATCTTTTTCCGAATATAAGGTTAATTAATTTTACTAACGCTTCTTTAATATCTACTAAATCTAGATTTGTATAAAGCGTACTAAAATCGTATGTATTTATATTTTGAAAATTTATTCCTTTTGTCTGTTCTAAAAATTCTTTTGTAGAATTAATACTGAAATAGTGTTTTATACCAGTATTAATTTCGATTACCCTATAATATTTCTTGAAGTGTGATTTAATTACTTTAAGTATTTTATTTATATAGACAGAAAGTGGTTTTTAATGTACATTTAAACGCACTACATATGAACCTAGGTTTTATTGGATTTTTATGTAATTTTGGATTCCAATATAATATAGGTATAGTTTTATTATCTGATTCAACCTTTATACCCTTTTTATCCTATTATAGAACAAGTGACTTGTAATAATTGTTTCTAAACTCAACTCACTACGTTCATATGTTGGATTTACATTTAAATCATTAGAATTAACCTCTTTCATTAGTATATCATAATAAAGCTTTTTGCATATGAAGACAAAGTTATTACTAGCTTTATCAATAGTTGTTATTATATAGTTATGCTTTAATTTGAGTAAGTTCTTGTATACATATCTTTATTAATTTTATCTTTCCTTTCATAATTGTTTGTTATTTTCATTTTATTTTTAATTTTATCAAATATATAATCTTTCCAAATTTTTATCTTAGATATATTCGAGCTTTCACTATTAATCAGCTTACTAAAGTAATCATTTAAGTTATTATATAACGAACTGTAAATTTTATTTTTGTCGTTGTTGTTATTTAATCTATATTTATACCCTTTTGATAGCAGCTTTCTTAATTCACAATTTTCAATTAATTCTAGATTATGGGTACATATATGTTCATTTATTTTATCAAAACTAAGACTTTTACAATTGCATTCTGTTTCCATTATGTTTCTAATATTATCGTTACATATTGATTTTAATTCTTTATTATAATTACAAATTTTTCGTCCTAATGGTGGTAGGAGTTTATACCTTATTTTAGGAATATATTTACTTAAATCTGACCCTATTATTTCTTTACTTTTAGAATTATTTAAAAGTCCGGCTATATTTATGTTATCTATACATTTATTAATGAAGTTTATGGTTAATGTATATTTTCTATTGTTATTATTTACATTTATTGTATGATTATAGTATTTTGTATTACAATAACTGTCTATTATACAACTTAGCCTATCATAGTCGTTAATTAATTTTTGATTTATTGAACATATGATATCTTTAGAAAAACTTCTTATATTTACATAAAGATCTTTTAGCTTATTATCACTTAAAAGTTGTTTTAACATTTCTAATTGTTCATTTATATACATATCTTTTTTAATATTTTTAACTCTATTTTTCCTATTCCTTTTATCACCATGACTTCTTGGTTTGCGTTTAACCGGATTATTATAATATAATCCGGTTATTATAATATAGTGTTGAGATCTTAAATTCAAATAGTATCATGATTTGCATATTTTTTGTTTTGGCAATGTATGAAAACGTATATAGAGTTAATATTTTTAACTCTATTTTTCCTATTCCTTTTATCACCATGACTTCTTGGTTTGCGTTTAACCGGATTATTATAATATAATCCGGTTATTATAATATAGTGTTGAGATCTTAAATTCAAATAGTATCATGATTTGCATATTTTTTGTTTTGGCAATGTATGAAAACGTATATATGAAATATATATATGATGTATATATGGTATTAAATACCCTTATGCGGTATTTAATTCATATATTGTCAATGCTAGAGTTTTTATGCTGCTGTCATTTCACTGCAACACTTGCATCGTTTGTCTTTGCAAAGACTGCTAGATTCTTTTATGCTACCCAATTTTAACCTCTTCAATAACGTGTTTTGCGTGGTGTGGCTACGAAATGCAATTTTAGGCGCAAGAATCATTTCTTTGACATTTTTGTCAAGGTTTGAATAAGCATTATATTCGTCTACTTGTAGCCCTCGTAATGCCGGGAGGAACGTAAATGTTGCGTAAATCACACTTTCAGACTCATTTCTGACCCTTTTGGTAATTAAGTCGTTACGATACATTTGTTTGACTTCCATTGATTATTTGCCTGTCAATTACAGACTTCAGATAGCTCCTAGCCATGAATTTGTTTATTAGATGCATTTGGTATACTGCGATTATTGAGAGCAAATCTTTCTAGTATAAACTCATTGAGAATTGCGAGACGTTTGAGCTTGACAGGTACACAGAAGTGAGCATGCAAAATCGACCTTACACCGCTTTTTGTGTAATTTGATTTGTCACATTCTATTCAGGTCTTTACATATTTTTCTGTCGAGAAATATTACTATTTGCATTTTGCTCGCTGAATCGAAGTTCACTAGCCTTATGGAGACTATCGAGGAATACATCAAACCGTTCTCTTCCACGTGTCCAGATAACAATTATCATCGATGTTTCTTAACCAGATATACGGTTTATAGGGACTGTTGGATATTATATTTTCTTCGACATGTGCCACATTTAGTCCGACATACACGGATGCAATTGGGCTGCTCCTTGCTGTACCAATCTGTTAGTGAAAATGGCGACCTTTAAACGTAAATGAGTTAGATTTCAAGACTGTACAATAATGATTGTTTTGTTTATTTCAGGATCTTCCTAATTATTGTTACGTAATATTTCAACAATTGATATAATGCCTTTATCAATGTATATTGACGTGTATGATGACTCGACATCAAGTGTGCACATTAAAATGCCACCTGGTATGTCCAACTTCACGTTATCAAAGCGTCTGAGGAAGTCATTAGTATTTTCTAGATACGATGGGCGCTGCTTTAAGATTGGAAGAAGTTTTTTGTGGAGATGCTTAGCCAATTTTTCACATGTTGTGTTTATGTTGATTATAACGGGTCTCTTGGGCAAGGGTTGATGTTTTTGTGAATTTTTGGTAATAAATACATACGACGGAGCGATGGTTTAAACGATTAAGGATTGTCAGTCATCAAGATCAAAACGCTTCTTAATACAATTAGTAACATTACATACGATTGTCTTGTGATCGATGTCACTTATTTCTTTGTATGCAAAATCGACCTTACAACATAATCTGAACGAAACACTTCGTTCAGATTATCTTGTCTAGTCCAAGCAACTATTTTATTGCCCTTGTCAGCTTGTTTTATAATGATGTTATTGTTATGGGCCAACTTTTTATTGCTATCGCCTTTCTTTGTCAATTTTTCGGCGTGTTGGAGCATTAGATAGAATTTTTCCGATTGTGGCACGATATACCCTCACAGGTATTGATCTTATTTTTGATACAGCAGGACGCTACTAATCAGTCTGGGTGGGTCTTATCAGCTGCTGACCCAGACCTACATTTCACGTTTCGACCCTTATTATCTGCTTTCTTCGTCCATTGATGCTGATCGGATTTGAACTCAGGACGTCTGTATCGTGTTTCAAAGCTACATCCACTAAGCTGGCTGCTCCAGTGGTGTAGATATACATTTCTGTATATTACTTTCGGTAGGGGATCGTATTCTAACGATCTATTAGAAACCTACCCGATGTGTGTGATCCGCTAGCCGGATCACTGTTTTTCATGCTGCCACTTGCAATGAATGTTTTTTAATTGTACTTGATTGCATCTGTGAGCTGAAATTTTTCCGATTGTGGCACGATATTACCCTCACAGGTATTGATCTTATTTTTGAAACAGCAGGACGCTACTATTCAGTCTGGGTGGATCTTATCAGCTGCTGACCCAGACCTACATTTCACGTTTCGACCCTTATTATCTGCTTTCTTCGTCCATTGATGCTAATCAGAGGTAGATAATGTATTATAATATAATGTATTATTATATTATATTAACTTATATATTTTATTATATTAAATCTATCGATTTAAAAACTACTTTTTATAATATTTTCATTCTGGCATTTCTTGTAAACTTTGCAAACCTAAATTTTGTCGAATGAACAGAAACTTGGTAGAGCATTTATTATTTATTTCATCGATTTCCATACTGAGAAGCCCGGCTCCAGAGGTGGTGCAGGCGATTACCAGGGGGCGTTATTAAACTTTGATTTGTTTGTATATAGGTACATTTTTATTAATTGTATGTAATAATGATTAGAGGTCATTAGGAGGGTGACCTAGTGATCTTATATGATGTAAGAGCACTTTTGTTTTTTATATGAAGACTTAAAAAAATTAAAATATATTGAATTATATATAATTCAATAAATAGTAGATCAATTAAAATATAAAATTTAATAAACATAATACATTTTATATTTAGATTGAATTTTTAGTTCAATTTAATTACCATGTGCAAATGCCTTTTTACTTTTGTAGACATGTAAAGATTTTCTATCGAGTAAGCTTCAACAAGATGTACACTGTGTAGAAGAATTATCTGTATATTTAAATGGGTCATTTGGTAGTGAGATTAGACTTGACTACGGAACTGGTATGCCATTCACCATGATAATTTTACTCAAATTACTTTTAGGTCACGAAATGAATTTTGCCATATTTCTGATGATATTATTTAAACTAAATTTGATTGATTCTTCCTGCGTGCCTGCAACGATATTGATTGTATTTGAACGGTGTGGATAAAATATATAAAATTGTTGTTTTAATGTAAATGAGCATAAATTTGAGAATACCATTGAATTTAAGTCTTAATATAAATGTTATTATGATTAATTTAATAATTGAGATTAGTTAAATTAATTCTTGATTTATTAAATCTCAAATTAATTTTACATTAATTTGATAATCAATTAATATAATCAGATTAGTGTCATTATAGCAATTTAATGGGGAAAGGGGGATTTGATTTCAAATCCCCTTTTTAATAGTAAAAAGGGGATTTGAAATGAGAAATTTGAATATGTATAAAATAAAAATAACTAAAAATTATGATCTTCAAATTTAGTTTGTTAATGCTAAGTTACATTAATGTGATACTAACGAAGTTTATCTATTATCCCATTTATGCATTTTGGCTCTTGGTTAGCTATCAACACAAGTGAGCATACACTTAGGGAATATGTGTTTCTATTATATTTGATTTCACTAAATTTTTGAATTCAAATACTCGACAATAAAAGTGATATGTGACTTTCCAATTAGGGAAGAACGAATAAAGATAATGAATAGAATTTATCCTATTTTTGCCTTTTGGCTTAAAGGTAAGCTAACAACAAAATCTGCCGCTACTAAATATTTGAACTAATAAGTAATTTATAAAAATTAATTTTTATAAATCAATTTTTAAACCCCTCTTTTATAAGAAGGATATAAAAATTGAATCAGATAATAAAACTATACCTAAAGTATACTATACTTTAGGTATAGTATATTCGCTTTATTCAAAATCATTAAAATAATTTAATAGATACATATTTTCAACTAGGTTACTATAAAAATAACATCAAGCAGAAAATAGTAAAATATATAAATCAACACAATAATATAAAATCACTAATTCAAACTTTTGACATAGAAGATTAGAGCTCTTCGTTAGTATGCACACTTGAGGATTCCATATGCTCGTCGTGGTTTGACGCCCTTCCAAAACCGCCATGACTGGAATCAACGACATCCATGGTTGCCACATTACTCATATCCTCAAAGTCTTTGTCATCGCCGCCATCCGAAATCTTATCATCTGTGGTCTTTCCCGACGCACGCATTTTCTTTATTTCTTTGTCATAGATCTTTTTTGACAGTTCGCTCCTTCTTTGACGTCTCAACTATGGCGTCCGCCGCCTGTCTCGCCGAATCTACATTATCAGTGATCAGGAAGTCACCAAAAATCGTGCCCGACATGACTTGCCGCACGTCGATCCCCATTAAACCAATGTTCTTGAATAATCCTATCGTATGATCCTCGACATACCCCGGGTTTAGAATTTGTTTTGCAATTCAGGGTCCCCTGTAGTCGGGATTATCAATAGTATGCTGGGTTCGTTTTTATTGGGGCGGACCAGTCACCGTCGGCTTCATCGTCCCAATCATCTGGCTTTGATGATTCAATGTCCTCTATGAGTTCAGGCAGCTCCCGATTATCAGGAATTTTGATAAGAATTTAATTGAAAATAAGTTTAAAATCATTAGCGGGAAATTTTTATGGATGGATAATAAATAATATACTTTGTATTAGAATAAGATACTAGATAGTTATTTCAGAGGAAATACATCATTAGCATGTATTTGGCCCCGCTGCTATGTTGGGTAGAGGAGTTAGGGGCCGAAACCTGATAGCATAGCAGTTCCTCCTGATGACCTCTAATTCTTATTCTGATACAACGTCTGTTATTTATTAGTCAATTCATAAAAATGACGTTTATTTTAAATTTCATTTTTTTTTATTTTAACTTGATTTAAATTATAAAAAATCTTATAACAATTATTTATTTTATTATTTAATTATTAAATTTTGATTTAGCATTATTATGTTTTGTTTAGTTTATAATTATATTAAATACGTAGACTCAGTTAGCTGATTTGATTTGATATATTATATTGGAATCCAAAATTACATAAAAATTCAATAAAACCTAGGTTCATATGTAATGCTTTGAAATGTACATTAAAAACACTTTCTGTCTATATAAATAAAATACTTAAAGTAATTAAATCACACTTCAAGAAATATTATAGGGTAATCGAAATTAATACTGGTATAAAACACTATTTCAGTATTAATTCTACAAAAGAATTTTTAGAACAGACAAAAAGAATAAATTTTCAGAATATAAATACATACGATTTTAGTACGCTTTATACAAATCTAGATTTAGTAGATATAAAAGAAGCGCTAGTAAAATTAATTAATCTTATACTCGGAAAAAGATATACATATATATGTTATAATAATTATAACGCCTATCTAACAAAAATTAAACCATCAAAGTAAATATAAATATATGGATAAAATTGAATTAATAGAATCCTTAAATATTTTGATAAATCAAAATTATTTAAAAGTAGATACATCTATATTTAGACAAGTAAAACGTGTTCCAATGGGTAGTAATGGTAGCCCAATTATAGCTGACTTGTTTTTAAGCTTTTTAAAATATGAATTTGTTCATAACTGTGTAAAAACGAAATCTAGACAATTTAAATATATGAAATATATGTTTCGATACATTGATGATATATGTGTATTTATATCATCAGAAAGCCTTATTCTTAACAAAACCAATATTAATGATAAAGAAAGTGTATATCTAGATATGAACATTAAATTAACATTAACTAAAACTATTATTAATTTATATCGTAAAGATGACATATTTAAATTTACAAGAAACATATTTTTGCATGAGCATTCATGCATACCATATAATATAAAATATATATAAATAATAATCCAGAAATATTTAATTAATTAATAATCTTTTTTTTTATTTTTTAGAAGAAAAGCTTTATTCACAAAGTTTACAAAGGGAATTTAACCCAAATATCATTATGTTTGAATTTCATGTTACGGGGCGTGTGCTTTAGCTAAGGCTCCTGTTGCTCGAGGCGGACGGCCTTTCCACTTGAAGAACGGTAACCCCGGATGCATATCGACGCCGCGCGGCATAGGGCAACACCGATTTCACGTGTAATGCGAGTCAAGCACTGTGCGTATGTCGTTTGGTCAGACCTCTGCGCCTGCAGAAAGGCGATTCGGCGCAACACAGCACGAGAGCTTTCACTCAATCCGCCGTTTGTCGAAGCGATGAAGGGTACAAATGTGCCTCTTGCAATCTGTTAAACCCGTTCCTCATATTTAGACTTCTTTCTTGCTTCGTGGAAGTTGAACGCACTGGACGTGCTTGTACGGTAAGATTCGGCAAGGTTGTTGAAAATGCTGACGTCTATATACATGCGCTCGAATCTACAGGGGAACTGTCCAGTACAGACGATATCCACTCGTGCGCCAAGATCTCTTGTCGTTGCACTATTGGTGAAGACGTGATCCACGCTGGGACTATCGAGTACAGGTTCGATCCCTACACCATGACAAACAGTCGTTAGATTTCGGGCAAGGATATCACGAACGATATTGTGACGAAAAATCTGCAACCCTCCACGCCGACATGAAAGGAGATGCTTCAAGCATCCAGGAGTATTGCATATGCATCTCGTGGGCATGTCAGTCGGTTCCCAAGCATACCGCATAGCCATACTATCTCTGAATTCACATGGAAAAATATGGAAGTTTTCACGAACCGGGGGCACTATGGAAAGCCATGACGATGCACCTTAAACGGACGTGTATGCAAGGGCTTCCTGTGAGATTTCATTTAAGTTCGACTTCGCGTAATTAAAGTGGCCAATTGCGGCTGTCTTTCTTGCAGCAGTAATCCGCTCGCCGATCTTTTGCTGTTCGGTTCTGAAGACGACACCTTGGCAATCTGACGTGAATGACGAGCACATTCTCTCAGAAGAGCTGAATTCCAGGTCCTTCACGAACAGAGGGTCAATGATCCCGAGGCCTCCTTCTCGTATGGGACTGGTGAGTACCTTCACCCAATCTTCTGAAAGGTCCTGCTTTGTCATTTCCTTTAAGAATCTCCCGGTAATTGCATCCCGCAAAGGTGCAAGGTCGTCATCGGAGCAACTCGTTGTGCGTAAGAAGTGTGTCCACTTCCATTGCAATGACTTGGTCAATCCGATGTAAGAAATATGCGGGTCTACAGAGCATATCTCTGTGAGCCGGTCTGTCAGATAAACGTCATCTTCAATTCGCTCTCTGGTCGATTCTTTCATGAACGCACTTGATCCAATGAATGAGCCGAGAATCTTAACACCATCGTGCCTTATGTCGACACCTGCAAACTTTGATTGATCTACTGTCATCGTTTCGTGCAGAAGAAGAGCGGATTTGGCTGGTTTAACATGATAGCCATAATCAGGTCCGTGCTGTTGTAGGATATAAAGTACTTTCTCAAGCATCAATGTGGGGCCGAGGAAGTTCGCATCGTCTGCAAACCATCGTTGAACAACACCAGGACATTGATCCCTTATCATCCTTATAAGAGGCAGAGAAGCCATTGCGAAGATGGTCATTGCTAAGGGGTCGCCTTGAGTCACACCCTCCTTCGAGTGGAGCGAACCACCTTCCAAAATAAGACGAGCATCGACAGAATAGATGTTTTATAAAGTTTGCGCCAATGACGGACATAAATGCGACATGTTATTAATTAATAATCAGTATTAATAATAATTATTTTTTTAAATAATAAAACGCCTACAAAGGCGAAACTTTTTAGAAATAATTTGTCTGCAGTATTCGGTGTTTATTCTTTATATTAATGATATATTTGGTAGAATTACATTCATGTGCCAAGTTTTGTTAGTTTTAAAAGACATTTTACTCACACGAGAACTGCTCTTGTGTGGGTAAAATACCATTATATTTAACGATTGCTAAGATTATAATATCAAAATCTCAAATTAATACAGTCGCACATTCCTGTAATCGTTGCAATTTGGGAAGAAATAATGAAGATAACTTATTTAATGTTTGGCTCTGGGTTAGCTAAAAATAAATGTGTTTTCACTAAATATTTGAATTTATCTACTCGTCAGGAAAAGTAATGTTCCTAGTTGATGTTTGTAAAGTATGCCCTTGAACCATTGGCGCATTTCTGTGACCGTTGCAATAGAAGTATATAGAATGAATATAATTTATACCATTTATGCCTTTTAACTTTGTGTTAGTTAACAACAAAATACTAAAAGAGTGAATACACCATCACTAATTATTTCAATTGAAATGCTCGATAATAGAAGTGATATTGAAGTTATAAAATAAAGATAAAGAATTATATTAAAGTGATATAATATCACGTCAGGGATGGTGAGATGAAAGAAACAGAAAACAAACACAGCCTAATGTTGTACCGTTTCGTTATTGTTTATACTCATCAGTACCGGATACCTCCACTGCTTGATGCAGAGAGGACTAGACAGTGTATACTCCCAGTAGATATTCGTATCACACTGATGAGTCATTGTTAGTTTACGCAAACGTCTACCGGCTCTCTCTGCATTCAGCAGTAGAGGTAACCGGTACTAATGAGTCTAAATAATGACGAAACGGCACAGCGTTAGGATGTGTTTGTTTTCTGTTTCCTTTCAGCTCATTATCTCTGACGTCATAATTTGCTGAAAATGAGAGTTATTGATACAATATTGTTTTACTATTTTTGTTTCTAAAGCCTCTTCAAAGGCTTGCACAAGCATTTTTAAGCTTTTGATATACTTGTGCTTTATATATAATGACTATATTGTGAAAGTTAATGTTATAATCATAACTGTTTGTGATAATTCGTTTAGATATCTAAATCTAGTTCGTACTTTACAGTTAACATATCGACTTGAGCCCGCAGGAAGCCACGGAGTTTGGAGTTTAGATGACTATCAATTCTTACCGTTTCTTTGGGGAAGCGCTCAATTTTTGGGTAAATATCAAATTTACAAAATGTCTACTCAACTAGGATTTTTTATAGGTAATGAGCCTTTCGAACCCTCGTGCTTTGTAGATCCGAAATATTATGAAAAGGAAACTGATGAATATATGTTTCTTTCGGCAATTAACTTCATCAATAAGGTACTTTAAATTTTAAATTTATTAGTTTACATATTTAATCAATATTTTTGATTGAAGATATTTAAGTTACGCATTTCCTTGAATTTAGCAAATTTTAAGTTAATAGGAACCAAGGAAAATAAATACGAAAAATATTATTTATTATTTAAATGGCAACTGCCATCATCAGGAAAAGAAAATTTTTACAGTTTTGTACATTAAATGCTGTGCATCGCTAGACAATGAATAAAAGTAAGAAAAATACATAAAAACAGAAAGCACTCAAACAGTAAAAACATCACATAATAAAGCAAAACAAATCATTAACATTATCAACTATAAGAACAACCACATCACTCAGCAGAACACAAAATAACACTCAGCTTATATTCCGATTTATTAGTATAAATAAATCGGAATATCTAACGAGTCATGAAAAGAGCTTCTATTTTACGTGTAACTAATTGCTTTAGTAATACAGTAGCGTTAAGAAAATCAACTGTATGATGTACAGTGATTAGCAATGGCACTGGAAACAGTTACTTTTTGTAGATTTTAGACGTGTTGTTTGTTTATCTTAGATAAACATTGTCTAGTCTGGCTAATATAGACACAATCACAACCTTAGCAAGGTATTTTATAAACATAAATATATTCATCTTGATCTGTATTTTATTTAAATATCCAGGAACAATCAGGTATAGTTGAACAAAAAAAATATTTCGATATTTTGCTAGTCACTACTATCATCTTCAAAAATTAACATGTTAATGTTTATTTCTGAAGATGATAGTAGTTACTAGCGAAATATCAAAATATTGTTTGTAGTTCAACTATACCTTATTGTTTCTGGATATTTAAAAAGTTTATAAACAATTGACATCTACTAGATATCTTTAATAAGATATCTTATAGATATCTATAAGATATCTAGATATAGATATCTAGATAACTAGATATCTATAGATATACATCTACTAGATATCTTTAATAAGATATGCATTTTAGGCCATTTTTAAAATGGACTAAAATCATAAACGATGATTTCATCTGTGATTTATGTAAGGATGACTAAATAATTCACCCTTTTTTGAGGACCAACTATGCGGCTTCTCAATTATTACTTATCTTTTCATGGTTGAACTATAAAGGGCATTTTTGATCGCCCATCTTGGAAAAACAATCTCTATCAAAGTATGCGTAAAAATATTTTTCCCTTCAGCATACAAATAATACGAGGAACATATAAGTCTACCAGGTCGAAAGTGTGAAATCGCATCCGATATCAACCAATTCATAGGAATGTTAGACGACCAAGGTACGATATCTGCTATAGTACCCATCTTTTGATATAACTTGTCTTAGGCAATGATATTTCTTCACGCTTAAGAAAGACATCCCATAATGACCTCTGTTACTTTCACTAGAGATACACCATGAATAGGACATTCTTAGATTTAAGAAGATCCGAGAGAGCACGATAAGTAGCATTGCTTCGGCACACAATAAAGACATCATCAACATATCTGAGCCACATTACAACCATCTCCATCTGACATACAAAATCATTTTTAAATATTCTCATATATTGTTCTGTCAAAACCGGTTCAAGAGGATTTCCATAAACGCGATCGATTTGGTACCACATTTCGTCATTAAAAACAAAATTACACCTACTTGTGCAAATCAGTAACAGTTTCCTCCAATCTTCCCTACAAAGTAGTAAACCCTACAATATATAAATCAACAAAATATTATTAAAAACAAATTTAAACAGTTAAGCGAAAGAGAGATAAGATACTTGATAATCAAACTGAATCCGAGGAGATATGTCAGAATTTGGCACCTCTATGTTGTGTCGGAGAATTGGGCCTGAAACCTTATAGCACAAGAGTTCCTCCTGATGACACATTTGTTTGAAATAGATTTTCTAACTAGCTACGATATCGAATTCCAATAATTTTAAGTAAATTAATAAATATATTTGTATTTAATTAATAATTATAGATAATATAACACAATTTAATTTGCTGATCTATCTTTATTTTTTTTAAATAACCTTTTGATTTTTTTCTTTCTAGTTTAAAACCGGGCCATTTTGTGAACATTCCAATCAACTGTGGAATATATCATCGAGCCCGACTTGGGCCAAAATTCACAGAGGATTCATCAAAATGTATAAGGAGGAGGTGATTTATCCGTTTTCAAATTTTTATTTTAATAATTTTACTCGTATTTAATTTAATAAGTATTATCAGTACTTATATATTGTACTTATATATATACTTATATATATACAATTTGCAGTATTTTAAAACTGCAAATTGTTTTTTAATTTACGACAATTGAAAATTTTCGATAATTTGTTTATTAAAATTATTAATTAAAAATTAAAAAATTAACTTTATTAATTGATTATAAATATATTTTATTTATAGTTTTAAATGCGCGCTTTTGGCCCTTACAATTCTACATCAAAGAAAAAGTAAAAAACAAATGTTAAAACAAAATAAAATGTGAAATGCATTTGTTTAAAGGAAGTATATTAAAGATAAGGGAGATTAGTGGGATGTTGCAATAAGTCGGGGTACACAAATTTGTTGAGTAGTTCGTTCTAGAGGTATTAATTGTGAGTTGGATAGGATGCTGAGGGAATAAATTTTTTTATTTTAGGGGAGAATATATTGTGCAGGAACGTAGACATTGCTTTAGGAGTGGAAGCGGTAAGGAAGAGCGGACCTAAGCGGGCACAGAATTCCAGACAAGTGGAGCAGCGACGATAAAAGATAGGAGACTATAGTTAGTTAAGTGCGGAGAAACGTGGAGACGTAGTAAATTACTTGATCACAGAGCCAAAAAGACAAAGGGCGAATCATCAAGATAAGCAAGGTGTAAGTAGGATTGTGAGTGACAAAATAGAAGGCGGAAGATAACAATGCGTAAACGAAATTCATCACGACGGTTTATGGTGGTTCAAGATAGGACGGAAAGATGACGGGAGATATGGTTGAAGCTGCGAAGACGCAAAAGGACATGATCTGCAGAGTTTATGATACGTTGGAGAGGTAAAAGAGCAGAATTGGAAGAGTTGGCAAATATGGTAAGGCAATAATTAAGTCTGGAAAACAGGAGCGACGTGGGTAACGTAGGTTATAATTGATAAAGTAGATTATCTATGATATATAAGGTAGGTTATCTTGTTTGAAGCCACTGGTTAACAGTTCGAAGCTACTTTCTAAGTAGCATGTGTTTTAATTATGCAAATATACATCACTGTTATAAAAAATAAGCATTATTATTTTATAACGTTTTTATGGAATACTATTATTAAGTTACAATGTTTCAACTCATTGATAAATCGATTTACTTTTTAAATTTTTTTGATTATGTGCATTAAACACGAATATTCCCCTAATGATCAAAATTCAGCTAATAAATACTAAGTCAATTTACGTCTTTAAATTAATTAATAGAAATAAGTCAGATCAACTAACTGAGTCTACGTATTTTAATATAATTATAAATTAATCATAATGATAAATAAAATAATTAAACTGCTAATTTGATTTTTAAATTTTTATATGAAAATTTTAATTTTTATTATTCGTATATTTTGTATTACTTTTATTTTAAATAATTTTAGATTATCTAAAATTTGTTATTACGAAATTTAAATAATTTACTAAAAACAAACTAAATTATTTAATTATTAAATAATTATTTATTAATTTTATAAAAAATTATTAAATTGTAATGAATTATAATTACAACTAATTACAGTTATCATAAAATTAATAATGAAATTAATTATAAAAATATTATTTAATTAGGTTAATTTAATGTTCCTCATTGCAGGTTTTGTCAAAGTTTCCGGTAATTCAGCATTTACAATTCGGCAATCTGTTTTCGTTTGATCCATTGGACATGTGACGCATTTCAAACAGATTTTGTATTTGAGGTTTCTTTTTGCTGTTCTGTTTATCATATACAGACTTTTAATAAAACTGTAAACCACGTTTTTTTAACTTTTAAGTTGTAAAATATCAAAATGTTTAAAATTTATATAAAATAATATTTCATAAATATTATACAGATGACCTACTTTTCCCGTCAATTTCTATTCTGATTGAATAAATCGGGAAGACTAAACATCATAAGCTAACTCTATGCTGTTTCGACTTTTGAGTCTCATCAGTAGGGTGTGCTGCCCAACTGGACAGCACACCTACAGCCCCTACTGACCAGTGTTAATTCCTAGTGCATGGATGTGTATTAGAAGGACTTCCTGAGCTGTCTAGGGGTGATGCACTTCGATCCAGTCGTGCAGCACACCCTACTGATGAGACTCAAAAGTCGAAACAGCATAGAGTTAGTTTATGCTGTTTAGTCTTCCCGATTCCTTCAATCAGAATACGTATCAATCTTTAAAAATGTCTCAATACATCTTTAATTTAAAATAGCATCATTAAAGAGTAATATTAGTATATTATAGTAATAATATTAGTATATATTAGTAATATTATAAAACTGACTCTCGACTTTTGAGTCTCATCAGTAGGGGCTACTGCACAACTGGATTGAAGTGCATCACTCCTAGACAGCTCAATAAGTCCTTCTAGTACACATCGATGTACTAGGAATTTACACTTGTCAGTAGGGAGCTGCTGCACAACTAAATTGAAGTGCATCATCCCTAGACGGCCCAATAAGTCCTTCTAGTACACATCAATGTACTAGGAATGTACTCGTTCAGCAGCCTCCTACTGACCAGTGTTATTCCTAGGTAACGGATGTGTACTAGATGGACTCTTTGAGCTGTCTAGGGATGATGCACTTCAATCCAGTTGTCTTCAATCCACACCCTACTGATGAGACTCAAAAGTCGAAACAGCATAGAGTTAGTTTATGCTGTTTAGTCTTCCCGATTCATTCAATCAGAATATAAATATTATATTTCAAAAAATATTTCATTTTTGCTTTCGGGAGCAAAGATGAACATTTTTGTTGTATCCTTACATTGTAGTATCCATTGTATGATTAATAAGTAGTGTGGCAATTCGAATATATATTTCGAATTGTATTTATATTTCGTTATATTTCATTATATTTCGTCATGATAATACTGAATATTTATAATGTATGACGTAAATAAAATAAAAATTATCTTTTTAAGTTTTTTTTGGTTTTTATAAGAAACTATAAATATATATGCCACATATATATTATTTATAATGAATATAAATGTTAGGCTTTAAGTATAAAGCTTAACAAAATTTATTTTTTTACAAATTCCACAGAGATATTCCATAGAGGTATATATTCGTTTAGGGGTATGCAAAATTAGATATTGTCGTACTTCTTTATTGCTCTTAATCTGAACTTTCAACACTCAATAATGCAAATTCAAAGGGTTTTATCAACATGAACGGCAATTCAACTGCGTCAATAACTATCACTCACAAATAAATAATTAATAATTTAATTAATTATGTATAATTTATATATTATTACCACACACGGAAGATGTGTAGGTGTTCCAATCTACTGTCGCTAAGTTGAAATCACCAACTATAAAAAGATTTGGTTTGGAACCAAACTCTAGAATGTAATCGATCAAGCAACAAACATCTGAAGTGGGATTGCGATAACTTCAACTGCGTCAATAACTATCACTCACAAATAAATAAATAATAAATAATTTAATTAATTATGTATAATTTATATATTATTAATGGTAATTAATATTAATGTATTAATAAATTAATGCATGAGAAAATTTTTGAAAGTCAATTTAGAGTGAAACGTTTAAATATTAGAAATTATCGATAAAAAATCAACGACATCATAATATTAACTAACAAGAGTCCTGGTTAGCGTTTTCTTCTACCGGAGAGTTTTTCTTGAATATGCTTTTGTAAAACTGGTGACTCTTACGAGAAGAATGATGAACTAATGAGCTATCCTCGTTGCTTCTTGAGGATCGTTGTTCATTTGGGTATGACAATGAACTTTGAATTATTCTCCTCCCTTGATTAACATCAGAATTATTGCTCTCAAATTGATTGGTATGGTCCGTTTGCAAATTTACATTGACTTTTTTAGGATATAAATCTGTATATTCCGGTGGAGGAAGTGGAGGTATGCTTGAGTTTGCGGTCGGCACGCCAACAATACCTACATTTGTGACTAATTGTCTATGTCGCTTAAAGAAGTTCACGAATGATGAATTACGATGTCTCTCGTGATCCGCCGAGCGAATATCCTCTATACAAAAACTTGTAGTTGAACTATTAGAAATATTTAAAAATTAATATTGTAATATTCTTGAAACTGTTGTACTTGATGGTATTGACAAGAGCTAAAACTCATAATATTTGATACAAAAAATATAAATTAAAATTGAATTGAATTGAATTCGTGCAATAACTGATAATAAAAAACCGTATTTAGCGAGAAACGTTATCGTGTACAATTGGACTGTAGTCCTAAGGCAATTGTCTTGAATTGATTTCTAACATTACATTCGTATAACAAGATGTGTGAATCTGATTGATCTATAGCCTGACAAAATGCTTTAAAAACTAAAAGATTTTAGCTGGGAATGTAACAACATCCTAATATTATAATTAAAACCGTTAAATAGTAAATATATTTAATGATTGAAAAACCAAGGCACCACAGCGCGATATTTATTAACATTTATCTTAGATAAAAAATCTTCAATCGTAAAACACTGACATTTTTGTCGCCCATTTTTATTTACGAATTGATTATGGTACTTGCAGTAATTTCTGAGTTGATGCGTATCCTTCATATTTACATTATTTAAATCAATACCTGTTGTAGATGCTGTCGCATTTGCGTTTTCTACGTTAACATATACTGGTGGATTTGAACTGTTAATGACACTATTTTGTAAAGAGCTGCGCACCATGTTTCTACGCCTCGTGGTATTCCTTCTTTGGCGGCAATATGTGAAAAGTCTAAATATCAAATAAAAGCTCGTTAGTTTTGTCTGTGGTGGGTTAGAGTATATGAAATAATATATATGAATTTCCTTAATAATTTTTGAAAATATTTACGAAATTTACACTTGAGCACCCGTAAATCTACGTATCTAAGTATTTTATATATAAATTAAAAATATAATAATAAATAATTATATAGTATTTAATACAATTTAAATTTAAACTTGAAACAAAAATAAATTATAAAATCTTATATAATTTTTTATTATTTATCTTTATTTTTAATATTTCTACAGTAAAAAATACGTAGACTCAGTTAGCTGATCTGATTTCTTCCACTGACAAGTTATTATTGACTGATGGACTTTGTTTTCCGGTAATATGACCTTTGTCAGAAATACTGAAACTATGTATTATTGATACGACTAATTTTCTGTTAATTTTCATGCAAGTTTAATGAATCAACAAATTTTCTTTTTTATAATGGAGAATTTAAATTAACAAAATATTATTAAAATATTAAATATTTCATTATACAAATCAATTTTTCACTATACAATTATATATAATATATAATTATATGAATATATCTCAATGACATTTATATATTATTTATAATTTTTTATTTATAATTATTTATAATTTATATAAAGCATAAAAGACGTAAACTCAGTTATCTGATCTGATATGTTCTACTGACATGATATTATTGATCTGCGGACTTTGTTTTCCCGGTAATATAACTTTTGTTCAGAAACTATGCTTATACGACATTATTATTTTTAACGCCTCTGGGCAAGTGTCTCTAACTTGTTCAGCTGGATGTGGGAAATGCAACCTTCTCACAAAAGGTTGATCTTTTGTAAGAAGTAATTATTTAATCTTTTAATAATTTATTATTTATACTAAATGATTATAAATAATCATTGATTATTTATAATTACTAATTATAAATAATTATAATTATTTTTAATTTATATAAAGTATAAAATATGTAGACTTAGCTGATCTGTATATTATTGATTTTTACTACGATTGATTTTTAATCCAAATTTGCTGCTAAATAACTGGACTTCGATCATCAGCTCCATCAGTCTAATGTATCACTCCGAGACGATCCTAACCACCCAGCAGTCATCGTCAGTCGGATGAAGTGGTTAGGGTACGTTTCGACTGCTTTTGTGATAACTATAAAGACACCTATATATATATATATATATATATATATATATATATATATATATATATATATATATATATATATATAAGAGGATTAGTCAAATCGGCGTTGCTCGAGATTGTCGTGATGACAATTCTTTCAAAATATTAATAGATTTTCAAATCAAGCAAGCGAAAATTTAATTTGTTATTAGCAAGAAAATAGCTTTCGGGATTTCCCCTTCTTCAGTTTACAAATTATTATCAGTGCTACTCACCATAGTTTCCGCTTACACTTATATTGTACATTGTACACGAAAGAAGCAAACATAAAATCAGAAGACAGAACAACAGGAAAGTACGATGTCACAGTTTGAAACCGTGTTCAGTGTTTAAACTTTTGTCGGTCATGAGCTGACCTATCCAAAATTGCTCTACTTTCCTGCGGTCGTAGTTGTCACTCACGGCTGTGATTAATGTTGTGACCATATTGTGATTTGGATTTTCTATCATATGTCTGACAGCTCCGTCGTTATTTAAGCGTACAGCTGTTAAGTCTGCCCTTCGGTTGTTGGCCCTGATGTTGAACGATGATCCTGTTTGACCTACATACTGGGCGGGACAGCATACACACTCGTGTATATATACTGCGCCTTTTGTCTGGCATGTTAATTCACCTTTTACTCTATACATCGTGTTTGTGATTGAGCTTTTAAATGTGGTTGTGCTTTTCATTTGGCGACAGCATTTGCAGCGTGCACGACCACATGCTCCACTGATGTTGCCTGTTATTCTGTTTGATTTCCGAGTTGGAGCGACAATATTGTGAATTGATAGTCCTCCTTTGAATCCGATGCGTGGTCTAAGGATGATCCGTTGTTGGTCAGCTGACAAATTATTGACAGCACTGTTGATATCCTTCTGAATGCGTATTATTGCTGGATGGAAGGTGACAGCACAATTGAATATGTTGTCATTCGACTGTGTTCTTTCGCGAATACTTAAAAGATTGTGACGTTGCATCGCTGAAACTTCTCGGTATTGCCTCTCGACTAGTCTATTCGAGTACCCTCTTTCCATAAACTCTTTACGCATATTTGATGAGTTTCTCAGAAATTCACTATTAGTAGAGCATATTTTCTTTGCTCGGATCATCTCGTTCCGAATTATGAGTCGCTTTACTTTTGGAGCGTGAGCACTGCTGGCGTGTATAAGAGATCTCGTACCTTCGAATTTCGTGTGCATAGTCGTCTGCCATAGTCCATGAGTGTCGACATATATATCCACATCGAGAAATGCGACCCGTTTGTTATTTGGTTCAGTCATAGTGAACTTTAGTTCACTGAATTTGTTGAGAGCCTCGATAAACATGTCCAACTTTGTTCTGCCATGTTTCCAAATCAAAAATATGTCATCGACATATCTCATCCACGTCGACGGTTTGAATTCTTGTGTGGAAAAGAAGGCTTCTTCAATGCTCGCGACGTATAGACCTGCATATGCTGGAGCAACAGGGCTACCCATTGCAGTGCCTTCCATCTGCTTGTATATATCACCTTGAAACTCAAATATGTTTGACCGAAGTACGGTTGACAGCATTTCTCGGAGCATTTGTATATTGGTGGATTCGTAGTTGTACTTCTCCAGCAAGACGGCGTACCGTTTCGGCTTTGAGAAGCCTCATCAGTTGCAGCAATACAGTGTATACACATGAAAAACATACTATATATAGATTAAAGCAGAAAGAATTCACTATATGCTAATTGCATGACGTAGCTTGCGCATTCGAAGTCAATGCAATGCAGTGAATTCTTTTCAGTGTAATAGACATCAGCGGGATCACTAAATGACCAATATAATAGATTACAAAGGAAACAGTACCGCCGCCTGGGATCCTCGCAGGACCAATATATAAAAAAAGGGTTGATTCAAACCTTTTATTTATATATTGGTCCTGCGAGGATCCCAGGCGGCGGTACTGTTTCCTTTGTAATCTATTATATTGGTCATTTAGTGATCCCGCTGATGTCTATTACACTGAAAAGAATTCACTGCATTGCATTGACTTCGAATGCGCAAGCTACGTCATGCAATTAGCATATAGTGAATTCTTTCTGCTTTAATCTATATATAGTATGTTTTTCATGTGTATACACTGTATTGCTGCAACTGATGAGGCTTCTCAAAGCCGAAACGGTACGCCGTCTTGCAGTGTAGAAGCATGAAATTCTCTATATATAGAGAAAAGCAGATAGGTGTAATCGACAGTCCTGGTTGAATCAAACCTATATATATATATATATATATATATATATATATATATATATATATATATATATATATATATATATATATATATATATATATATATATTGAATATTATTATCAAATCGAACTCGAGAGCCCATTGAGGCTGCTTTCAAATAAATCGTTAAACAAATCAAATCAAGAATCGAGTAACAGCAGCGATTTTTCTTTTATAGCACAATACAAGGGCTAAGCTTTCGGCGTAAAAGCCCTCTTCAGAGTTGTAAATATTTATTTGAAATTCTAAGCTGCTAACAAATAAATATTTACAACTCTGAAGAAGGCTTTTACGCCGAAAGCTTAGCCCTTGTATTGTGCTAAAAAAAGAAAAATCGCCGCTGTTACTCGATTCTTGATTTGGTTTGTTTAACGATATATATACATATATATAAAGCCATAGTTAATAATTGTGTCAAATGCCACGATACCACCACTGATTGCTTCACATATTGTGTTATAGCGGGCAATGTCGATGAAAAAGTCACCCGCAAAAAATTAGAACAACAGTGGATAGGTCAATTGATGTGCGACAAAGGAAAAGGTATCAATATAGAACACACATATTTTTGGCGACCAGATTAATTATATACAGACAAAGTCTTTTTCAGATTTTATGACTCTAATTACTGTATTTTTTCATATTGAAAAAGTCCTAGATTCGGACGAAACGTTTTAAATAAAAAGTCTCTGTTCTTTGCTAGTGTTTATAGTAGTAAAATAATTTTTTGACTCTTTACTACCTTGGATATTAGATCCGTACTCCTGGGATTTCTTCAAACTAATATATATAAAAGAGCAGAGAATTGTAGGTCAACTATTAACAGATACTAATCATGGGTTAAATTCAGAACATTTACAAATGGGATGTCGATATTACATAATTCCACCTTAAATAATTACTTTGTTTTATTAATTGTTAACTTTATTGTGCTCTCACTCTAGATTGACAAAGCTCCAAAGAGCGAAACGTTTTCAATAAAATTTTGAATCTATTTTGCTTGTGCTGGTGTAAATCGTAAGATAAACATAAATCTATTGTACTCCTGTGAGAGTCCCAGCGATAGTGTACAACGTACAATGCATTTTAATATATATATATATATATATATATATATATATATATATATATATATATATATATATATATATATATATATATATATATATTTAAGTAAGTGTTCGAATCGAGCATATTCTTCAGTCTGCAAACTCTCGTCACTCCTAGACGGTCATGTGATAGCCGGCAGCCATCGTCAGTAAGATGAACTATCACACGCCGTTTCGGCTGCCTCTGTGACATTGTGAAAATGCATTTCCGACATCTAGCTTAAATTGTTGGTGGCGTTAGCTCTTAAATCCAATAATTTGCAATGCAGACCATCATAAACAACCAGAGGATCAAACTTTCGGATGCTTGACTGTAAGAAACCGAGATTGAGTGGATCAATTCTTTCTATATAATCATAAGAGTTTCGTTTGAATCGGTATTGCTCGAGATTGCGAATAGCAATTCTTTCCGTATATTTAAGTAAGTGTTCGAATCGAGCATATTCTTCAGTCTGCAAACTCTCGTCACTCCTAGACGGTCATGTGATAGCCGGCAGCCATCGTCAGTAAGATGAACTATCACACGCCGTTTCGGCTGCCTCTGTGACATTGTGAAAATGCATTTCCGACATCTAGCTTAAATTGTTGGTGGCGTTAGCTCTTAAATCCAATAATTTGCAATGCAGACCATCATAATGTGATGGTCTGCATTGCAAATTATTGGATTTAAGAGCTAACGCCACCAACAATTTAAGCTAGATGTCGGAAATGCATTTTCACAATGTCACAGAGGCAGCCGAAACGGCGTGTGATAGTTCATCATACTGACGATGGCTGCCGGCTATCACATGACCGTCTAGGAGTGACGAGAGTTTGCAGACTGAAGAATATGCTCGATTCGAACACTTACTTAAATATACGGAAAGAATTGCTATTCGCAATCTCGAGCAATACCGATTCAAACGAAACTCTTATGATTATATAGAAAGAATTGATCCACTCAATCTCGGTTTCTTACAGTCAAGCATCCGAAAGTTTGATCCTCTGGTTGTTTATGATGGTCTGCATTGCAAATTATTGGATTTAAGAGCTAACGCCACCAACAATTTAAGCTAGATGTCGGAAATGCATTTTCACAATGTCACAGAGGCAGCCGAAACGGCGTGTGATAGTTCATCATACTGACGATGGCTGCCGGCTATCACATGACCGTCTAGGAGTGACGAGAGTTTGCAGACTGAAGAATATGCTCGATTCGAACACTTACTTAAATATACGGAAAGAATTGCTATTCGCAATCTCGAGCAATACCGATTCAAACGAAACTCTTATGATTATATAGAAAGAATTGATCCACTCAATCTCGGTTTCTTACAGTCAAGCATCCGAAAGTTTGATCCTCTGGTTGTTTATGATGGTCTGCATTGCAAATTATTGGATTTAAGAGCTAACGCCACCAACAATTTAAGCTAGATGTCGGAAATGCATTTTCACAATGTCACAGAGGCAGCCGAAACGGCGTGTGATAGTTCATCATACTGACGATGGCTGCCGGCTATCACATGACCGTCTAGGAGTGACGAGAGTTTGCAGACTGAAGAATATGCTCGATTCGAACACTTACTTAAATATACGGAAAGAATTGCTATTCGCAATCTCGAGCAATACCGATTCAAACGAAACTCTTATGATATATATATATATATATATATATATATATATATATATATATATATATATATATATATATATCTAGAGAAAATAGGAATACCCATCACTGCTGATCGTTTGCTACGATCGATTATATTATATTCCATATGTAAATAAGCAGCAGAAGAACAATAAAATAAAATATTTATTACGTTTCGGCTTGCGCCTTGATCACAACCACAAAGCAAAGTTTCACAAAACAGTATATAATACAGTCTGCGTTTATACACGCACTTATCTCGGAAGAATTTATGGAGGTTTTTCTCTTTTTAATTTATAATCTGACAGTGTATTGAGCATGCGGTCAGTCATTAATTGTCCGATCCAGTAATGCTCACGCTTTTTCCTTTCGATTGCATTGGCAAGGGCACCTTCTATGACGGTTGTGACAAATTTGTGGGTAGGATGTTCTTCGCAGTGTTCAACTACGCCATCTGTGTTGAATTTACTGTCACGTGTATTAGAATATTTACCCGTACGTCGCGATTTTATGTCTGCCCGTCGGTTCGTCAATCTATCTTTTAGCGCACGACCAGTCTCTCCCACATATTGTGCCTTACAGTCTAAGCATTCTGCCTTATAGATGCATCCTGTCGTGCGGCAGTTGTAGTCTCCTCGAATTGGATATTTCATTTGTGTTATGGTGCTTTGAAATATATTACCTTCCTGTATTTCTCGACAACATGCGCATCTAGATGCTTTACATTTACTAAATCCATTAAATTTAGGTGGGGTATTAATATGTGCGTTTCTTGTGAATTTTGATCGAACCAATGTGTCTCTAAAGCTGCGGCATTTTTTGAAAAATGTATCTGGTTGCGTAGTACTTACAAAATCCTTCGGTACAGTGGTTTTGTAAGCAATTTTTATATCAGATGGTAGTTTTTTTAAAGCGGGATGATACGGTATTGCCACAAAAGATTTTGGTTGATTTGTTCTTTCAGTTTTTTGGAGCAATTGTTTCCGACTTTTTAGCCTGGCTTTATTAATTTGTTTCCGCACAAGTTTTTCGCGGTAGCCTCGTTGTATGAAGTTCTTCGTTAATTCGTCCATTTGTGCTTCGAATAATTTTATATATATATATATATATATATATATATATATATATATATATATATATATATATATATATTAGTTTGAAGAAATACCAGGAATACGGATCTAATATCCAAGGTAGTAAATAGCCAAAAAATTATTTTACTACTATAAACACTAGCAAAGAACAGAGACTTTTTATTTAAAACGTTTCGTCAGAATCTAGGACTTTTTCAATCTAAAACAATACATTAATTAGAGTCATAAAATCTGAAAAAGACTTTGTATGTATATAATTAATCTGGTCGCCAAAAATATGCGTGTTGTATATTGATACCTTTTCCTTTGTCGCACATCAATTGACCTATCCACTGTTGTTCTAATTTTTTTCGAGTGACTTTTTCATCGACATTGCCCGCTATAACACAATATGTGAAGCAATCAGTGGTGGTATCGTGGCATTTGACACAATTATTAACTATGACGTCTCGGTTGACTAACTTCTTTATTAAATCGCTTCGGCGGTTATTTAATCTTACATTCAGCGACAATCCACTTTCGCCTACATACTGTGCATGACACTTTTGACAGTTTGCAACATAAATTATACCAGTTGTGGCGCATGTGATGTTTTGATTTATTTTGTAGTTTAGATTAGTATATTTACTTTTAAAACATTTTCTTTCTTCTACCTGTTGACAACATTTCGTTCTACTTCTATTGCATTTTGTAAAACCTGTGTTTTATTTCTCCATTTGCTTTTAGTTTAGTTGACACTAATTTGGATTTTATTGTATTTATTATTTTGTAACTTTTTTGTATTGATTTTGTTGGAATATTTAAATTTCTATTGATATTTTTTATGTCGTTTTTAATATTTCGAAAAAATTTTTGTGCTCGTGGATGGTAAGCTATTGATATTATAATTTTTTCCTTTTGCTTTGTGTCGTGATTTTGTCGTCTTGATATATGCTCTATTTTGTGCTACGTCTATTTCTCTTTTTCGTGTAACCTCTGTTTTGAAAATCTAAACGTCTTTTATTTATCCATTTAAGTCTTTCAGTTTTTGTGTTACACAGATAAAATATTCTTCTAAATTCGTTTTCCATCATGTTTTTCTTTGTTGAAAATGAATGACCGCTCTTTGAGTGTAATATATTATTAGACAATCTTTTTGTGCATTGATATTTCTAGTTTTCCACTTTTGTTAATCCGCAGTGACATCTAAGAATTTTGTGTTTTCCTGACTTATTTCAGAGGTAAATATTAACGACCCAAATTCATTTTATCAAAGAAAACATATCAATATTAAATCAAAAACTATTAGAAAAATAAGATTTTTGGATTAAAACGCTTAATTCCATGTACCCATTAGGATTGAATGACGTGGTACAAGGAATTGGCAGAAGTAGTATAATACATAATAAACAACTATATTATAATAATCCGGTTAAACGCAAACCAAGAAGTCATGGTGATAAAAGGAATAAGAAAAATAGAGTTAAAAATATTAAAAAAGATATGTATATAAATGAACAATTAGAAATATTAAAACAACTTTTAAGTGATAATAAGCTAAAAGATCTTTATGTAAATATAAGAAGTTTTTCTAAAGATATCATATGTTCAATAAATCAAAAATTAATTAACGACTATGATAGGCTAAGTTGTATAATAGACAGTTATTGTAATACAAAATACTATAATCGTACAATAAATGTTAATAATAACAATAGAAAATATACATTAACCATAAACTTTATATAATAAATGTATAGATAACATAAATATAGCCCAAATTTTAAATAATTCTAAAAGTAAAGAAATAATAGGGTCAGATTTAAGTAAATATATTCCTAAAATAAGGTATAAACTCCTACCACCATTAGGACGAAAAATTTGTAATTATAATAAAGAATTAAAATCAATATGTAACGATAATATTAGAAACATAATGGAAACAGAATGCAATTGTAAAAGTCTTAGTTTTGATAAAATAAATGAACATATATGTACCCATAATCTAGAATTAATTGAAAATTGTGAATTAAGAAAGCTGCTATTAAAAGGGTATAAATATAGATTAAATAATAACAACGACAAAAATAAAATTTACAATTCGTTATATAATAACTTAAATGATTACTTTAATAAGCTGATTAATAGTGAAAGCTTGAATATATCTAATATAAAAATTTGGAAAGATTATATATTTGATAAAATTAAAAATAAAATGAAAATAACAAACAATTATAAAAGGAAAGATAAAATTAATAAAGATATGTATAAAGAACTTACTAAATTAAAGGATAACTATATAATAACAACTATTGATAAAGCTAGTAATAACTTTGTCTTCATATGCAAAAAGCTTTATTATGATATACTAATGAAAGAGGTTAATTCTAATGATTTAAATGTAAATCCAACATATGAACGTAGTGAGTTGAGTTTTGAAACAATTATTACAAGTCACTGTTCTATAATGGATAAAAAGGGTATAAAGGTTGAATCAGATAATAAAACTATACCTATATTATATTGGAATCCAAAATTACATAAAAATCCAATAAAACCTAGGTTCATATGTAGTGCGTTTAAATGTACATTAAAACCACTTTCTGTCTATATGAATAAAATACTTAAAGTAATTAAAGCACACTTTAAAAAATATTGCAAGGTAATCGAAATTAATACTGGTATAAAACACTATTTCAGTATTAATTCTACAAAAGAATTTTTAGAACAGACAAAAGGAATAAATTTTCAAAATATAAATACATACGATTTTAGTACGCTTTATACAAATCTAGATTTAGTAGATATTAAAGAAGCGTTAGTAAAATTAATTAATCTTATATTCGGAAAAAGATATACATATATATGTTATAATAATTATAACGCCTATCTAACAAAAATTAAACCATCAAATAAATATAAATATATGGATAAAATTGAATTAATAGAATCCTTAAATATTTTGATAAATCAAAATTATTTAAAAGTAGGGACATCTATATTTAGACAAATAAAAGGAGTTCCAATGGGTGGTAATAGTAGCCCAATTATAGCTGACTTGTTTTTAAGCTTTATAGAATATGAATTTGTTCATAACTGTGTAAAAACTAAATCTAAACAATATAAATATATGAAATATATGTTTCGATACATTGATGATATATGTGTATTTAATTCTAATAATTTTTATTCAATTAGTGAACAAATTTATCCAGAAAGCCTTATTCTTAACAAAACCAATATTAATGATAAAGAAGGTGTATATCTAGATATGAACATTAAATTAACATTAACTAAAACTACTATTAATTTATATCGTAAAGATGACATATTTAAATTTACAAGAAACATATTTTTGCATGAGCATTCATGCATACCATATAATATAAAATATAATACATTAAATAATGAAATTTTAAGAATTGCAACAATATGTAATGATATTGGCTTTCTTAAAAATCATTTAAATAATTTAATAGATACATATTTTAAACTAGGTTACTATAAAAATAACATCAAGCAGAAAATAGTAAAATATATAAATCAACACAATAATATAAAGAATAAATTTAAACTCTTAAGTGGCAAATTTTTATGGATGGATAATAAATAATATACTTTGCATTAGAATAAGATACTAGATAGTTTTATCAGAGGAAATACATCGTTATTATGTATTTGGTCCCGCTGCTATGTTGGGTAGGGGTGGGGGTTAGGGGCCGAAAGCTGATAACATAGCAGTTCCTCCTGATGACCTCTAATTCTTATTCTGATACATCGTCTGTTATTTATTAGTCAATTCATAAAAATTGACTTTTATTTTAAATTTCAATTTTTTATTTTAACTTGATTTAAATTATAGAAAATCTAAAAACAATCATTTATTTTATTATTTAATTATTACTTTTTGTTTTAGCATTATTATTATGTTTTGTTTAGTTTATAATTATATTAAATACGTAGACTCAGTTAGCTGATTTGATTGTGTGTAATGATGTTTTGTCATTACGCCATATAACGAATATGTCGTCAATATACCTTAGTTATACAATTGGTTGCTCATTTAAGGTTTGAAGAAACCGTTTTTCATACCAATCGACATAAAATATAGCTAATATGGGTGCTACTAGCGTTCCCATGGCCGTTCCATTTTGTAATGGTACGTATGATTGTTGAATTCAAAATAATTTCCATTCAAAATAGTGCTTAGTGACTCTACAACAAAATTTCGTTTTTTCTCAATCCAATTACTATTTATCATTGCCTCATTAATCGCAGTTAATGCATCGTTAGCTGGTATATTAGTAAATAATGACTGTACGTCTGAAGTCAATATAATATCAGTATTATTTGTTTTTACTTTTGAAACTTTCTAAATAAAATCTTTTGAATTTTTTATAACTATTTACATTAGTTATTAATGGACTCAGTAGCTCATGAACATACCTAAACAGTTTTTCAGTTGTTGTGCTTACGTTGCTGATTATTGGTCTTTCGACACAAGGTGGTATATTTTTGTGAATTTTTGGAAGCATGTAAAATTGAACATTGCGTGGATTTGCTGTTATTAGTTTTTCTGTTATTTGAGGCTCGCACAACATTTGCGAGTTTTTGTATTCTTCTTCAGCAACCCGACATTGATCCACTATCCCGAGACCGCTGCAATGCGGATGTAATGAGAGGATAGGCCACAACGATCCGCAAGAATCATTTAATCAAATAAGATCGTCGAACGCTTTGCGTATTGTACACTGAAAAGGACTAAGCCAATCTGGCGAGCACTGAGTCGCCTGTTACGTATGAGCCCACTTGTGTTGCCGTGATTTTGTGAAACATATATGCGATCTGCGTGTCCACCAATCCAATTTTAGCTAGTCGTTCGACAAGGGTGCAGAATTTCGATACTTTCGTCTCGATGGAATTTAGAAGGTAGGGACGATTTCCAGCAGGTGCACCAAGGATGATCGTTCTATCGTTTCCGATTTATACCTCAGTTTCGCAAAATGTTGATGGATGTGTGCCGTATTGGCTGTAGGATTGTATAATATACATTTCTCGGGATTCACATGGAATCCGGAAACTGACCTTCTCTTCTTCTTTTACTTCGCGTTTTCCATTCAATTGCAGGGTCCGCTGTTTCTGCTCAGTCCCCTCCACATAGGTAACTGAGTCTACGTGTATTAAATTATTTATAAATTAAATATAATGATAAATAAAAATAAAATAAATAATTAAACAATAATAATTAAATAATAAATAATTGTTATATAAGATTTTATCACTGTCGTTTCTCTTGATAGACCATATTTTGGTATGCTTTCAAATAGCGACTTTGGTTCAAAATAGACACTTTTTTAAGATGTATGTATATTACTGTAACATATCACTAAGTTTTTTATTTCATTATCGAAATTTTTGTTGCTGCTAAAAATTTTCATTGTCCAATAAATTATTATCTCGATACACCTTCGTATCTAGGAAAATAGTACATGTTGTCCGCCAATTCTACTAGGAGAATTTGAATTAGGAAAATTCGTTTAACCTGTTTATCAAACTTTATACTTTAAAAGGATGCAATGTTGAATTACCAGACATTAAATATATCATATATGTATCGTAGCCAGAAGATTGATTGCACTTCGGTATCGAGAAAATCTTCTTCAATTGTGGCAACGTACATATTTGCGTAGGCCGCGATATGGTGTGTGCCGATCAGTGTGACTGTTTGTTGATGATAGTAGTTTTAATTAAATTCGAAAATCTGAATATAGTGTTATGTAGAATAAATTTTTATGACTCGACGGTTTCTGATACTTTCTGATATGTTCTGCAGAGAAATAGAGGCCGAAACCTGATAACATAGCAGTTCCTCCTGATGACCTCTAATTCTTATTCTGATACAACGTCTGTTATTTATTAGTCAATTCATAAAACTGACGTTTATTTTACACTTCAATGCTTTTATTTTAACTTGATTTAAATTATAGAAAATCTAAAAACAATTATTAATTTTATTATTTAATTATTACTTTTTGATTTAGCATTATTATTATGTTTTGTTTAGTTTATAATCATATTAAATACGTAGACTCAGTTAGCCGATTTGATTGCAATTGAGTATTTCACAATGCCCCAACATACATCCGGGAGTATCATTATCCTATCATCACTTACACATCCTAAATTTTATGGATGAATAATAAATAATTTGTGATATTTTTTGATAATAAATAATTTATCTTATTCTAATACTTTGTATTAGAATAAGATACTATATAATCAAATTTCATCAGAGGAAATACGTCCTTAACACGTATTTGGCCACGCTGCTATGTTGGATCGAGGAATACGGGCAAAAACCTGATAGCATAGCAGTTCCTCCTGATTGCCTCTAGTCCTTATTCTGATACAACGTCTGTTATTTATTAGTCAATTCATAAAAATTGACTTTCTGATGGCCATCAGGAAATCAATTAGAGGTCATCCTCTTGATGACATCTAATCTCGCACGATTTTGGCCGCTGCTATGTTGGGTAGAGGAGTTAGGGGCCAAAACCTGATAGCATAGCAGTTCCTCCTGATGACCTCTAATTCTTATTCTGATAACGTCTGTTATTTATTAGTCAATTCATAAAAATGACGTTTATTTTGAATTTCAATTTTTTATTATAATTTGATTTAAATTATAGAAAATCTACAGGCCACACCGTTTCTGCATAAATAATCAGATAATTCGCGGGACATGAACGAGGTTCTCCTATCGGAATGTACAAACGAGGGTGTACCGAATAGTGCGAATATCTGACTCAGACACTTTATCACCGTTTTGGTAGACATATTGGGACAAGCGAAGCCAAATAGGAATCGCGAGAATTCTTCCACCATTACAAGCAAGTAACGATTTCTAGAAGTTGATGGCATCGGTTCCTTAAAATCGATTAATATTCTTTCAAATGGTGCGTAGCTTTAATCAGAGAAATGGCAGGAGGATGATGGAATGACGGTCGAATTTCAGCACACACCGCACAGTCCTCCACTACACGCTTAACTTCATCGGTCGAGAATGGTAAGTTGCGTGAGCGGACAAAGTGTGTCAATCGTGTAATACCAGGATGACATATGGTATCATGAATTAAACATAACTGAGATATGGACGTTTTAATTGCAACACAACGCACTCTAGACATTGCGTCTGCTAAAATGTTATCATCTCCGCGACGATACGTAATGTGAAATTTGAACTGGGTTAATTCTAATCTCCATCGGATTAATTTTTCGTTCTTTATGCGGCTTCGATTGTTTGAGTAAACGAACGCCAATTGATGGTCATACCTTATTTGCAAATAACATCCTGGAAGTGGCGCAGATTACGATCACTATCTTTAGCTGAGTGACCGCAGACTATCACGTTGTCTAGATAGGCGAATACATCCTTGAGGTTCTGTTCGGCAATGATGTTGTCAATTGTTCCCTAAAAAACTGCTGGGGAATTGGTTAATCTGAATGGAACGCGACAAAAACTGGTACAGCCGTCCTGCGACTTCAAACGTGGTGTACATACGTTCATCAGGGTGAACCGGCAATTGGTGATACGCTAATTGTAAATCGAACTTACTAAACACTCTATGACCAGCGACTGTCTGTACAATGGTATCTATTCGAGGCAATGGGTAGGCGTCCAGAGGTGTGAATTTGTTTATAGTCTGTGCATAATCCACGACCAGCCTAAGTTCCTCGTGGACTCTGCACCACAAGAACTTGGGCCCTTCATGGTGATCGACTAGGCTCTATAATATTCTCTTAAAGCATCTGATCAACTTCTGTTTGAATAAATTGAATATGCTTGGAACTCCATTGTCTTGATCTGATGGCTTCAGGCTCACAATTGGTTACCAACGACCCAAACAACATAGGTGGATCGACTTTCATCCTTGATAAGGCATTGAGATACAATGAACCGTTTGTACCCTTAAAGTCCATTGTAACGTATTTGTAATTTGACATAAATGGATGACCTAGTATGACGTCGTGACTGAGGTCAGGTAAACAGAGCAGGTGTATGTCATTTTTGTTGCCGTTTGGAAGTTGAACGTAGCAGGGCAGCAAATAACCGTTGATGTTTGGTCTTTTGTCGCCATACACACCGTTTCTCTACATGATGCAATATTCAGCTTGAGCCGATTTACGAGCTTGAAGTCGATAAGTTCTCGGAGCTGCCAGTGTCAAAAAGTGCAAACACATCACTACCGTTTACTTTGATGGTTTGTTCGGCTATATGAAGACCATGTTTATCCACATTGATTTGAGTAGCACTGTTGTCAAACACGAATCGTTATTATGAGTGTTGATCATGTTGATACGAGATTTCTGTTTAGGTTTCGAGCGGCATACTTTGGAGGGATTCTTGTAACTGACGATGTAGTATTGCCCATTACATGTGTGCATCGTTGTGCATCTGACCCAATATCTGCGTTCGAATCATTGACGATCTCGACTGATTTTGACAGAGTCTGTACCTCCTCCTTTTGAACATTTTTGGACACTGTTGTCATGACAAGATGATGATTTCGTATTGTATTTACAAGTACTTGTAGTTCATCTACCTCCCTGCGTAGGATATCAATTACGCCTGTAGCACATGCCCCGCTTAAGAAACATCTATTTAAGGCACTTAAGACTCCAACCTTCACTGATAAAAGCGACCAGTTAAAGCAACCATCATTGTCGCAACTAACTTGTACCTGTGTGCTTCCAATGTCTCGACTTTTACCAATTTTTATATTTGACTGTCTTCGATGGTTGTCGAATTACTGATTGTGTGCTTAAGCTTGTGTTTTTAAGTTTGTAAGTATTTATATTCAAGACAATTTGTTAACCAAATTAACCAAATATGTAAAGTATAGACAACATATAAAGTATAAATATAATATAAGTATGTAATATTAAGTATATTATATACTTAATATACAAAGAATAATTGTTATATTTTCATAAATAGTAAATAAAAACCGATTTTCTATATTATTTAAATTTTCTGCTGTATTAATTTTCATTCGTTCAAAATAGTTCCCAATGAAGAGCAAGCAACTCGCTATAATCGACTACATTACCTGCTAACAAGAGCATACACACTTGTCAAAACAATAAATAGCGATACCAAAATAATGAACAATAAGAGAGTATCCGACCCTAAATTATAGTTAAATATAACACTTTATCTGCTAGGATATTTACCTTTCGTCATGGTATGATTATTTACAAATTAAAAATTCAATCTTCAATATAACATCGTCAAATCGAAAAATGCCACAGTGACTCCATTTATAAGTATTTTTTCCTACCGACAGAAAATGTGTACGACATTCCTTTCTATTTTTGACAAAAGTACGTTTAAGGAACAAACGCAGAAAATTCCTCTCTCTATTTTTATAATATAGAAAAGAAAATCAATTTATTTAATTAATACTGAACATATTACTTTTTCATATATATAAAAAGCCATCCCATATCTTGTAAATTCTCATCCACAACCTTGCACTAGTTGACATTAGTAACTGAATTTATTGTTACCATGAATTCTTGCAATAAACTATTTCAGATCAACTGCACTTCTCTTAAATTATAGATTATATAATTTAGGGAAGATAAAAAGTGCATAATCTAGAAGTATATTTTCAAAGCATTTTCGCCATTAAGAAGTCGGCAAACGACTGCATGTTGCTGTATGTTGTCTACCGCTCCCGCATATTAAGAGTTAAAGAATACTTTAAGTTCACATGTATAATAAGATCGGCATAAAATGATTTATTTTACAATATCTGAAAACATCACAATATAAATATCATGTATTACTAGTCTTCCCAGCAATAGTAATTATAGAGCTACTTTAGCCGTATTTTTGTCGTTGTTGCCTAGTATTATGAGTTAAAAAATTGTTTCGATTTTTTTCGGACATATTCACCGTCTCGATTATATCACTCTCATTTGCATTATCTGCATTCATAGTTAGAGTAATAAACTTGTTAGACAAAGTTTCGTATCTGATAGTATCCTAGTTAATTGTGTTGATTTCGTACCGAGATGACATCTAAAATGTTCCGGTGATATATATTGCCGTTCTGAGCCAAGAGTCAACGTAGTGTCAAGATCGCTATAATGTGAGTGTGGAATCTACGTATTCATAGGATTTGTCGCATGTATTAGTATCAGTGCGTGGTAGTATTACCCTCTCCGCGTTCATACGGGTGATTTATTACCCATATCGTTAAGTACGACGGCATATTGTCCATTGCTTAGTATCAATTCCACCTAATGAAATGAATTGTCATATTTGTTTATTAGATTGTCTCTGAGTAGAATGGTTTGGCCATTCTTAATCCAAAGTGGTAAAATCGACGAATTCTTTGAATTTCGCTATTACAGAAACATACGTTCGTAGGGTCTGCCCAGTAGTACATAACAATGCACGTAAAGATGATACTAAAAATTTTTATTATCGTCTTTACCGATAATAAAAGCTAGGTAGACTCCTAGCTCTGGATCAAAAACACGCGCCTTAATCAGAATGTATTCTAGCTGGTCATCCGAATATGCCAAAGATCAGATGTAAAGCATTAATCGCCCAAGATGAAGAGGATTCGATGAAAGATATAGCGAAAAAGCCGGGATAATTCGTCGACAATACAAAGTAAATAACGATTTCGGGTATTGGAAGGTAAGGGTCCTTTGAAATCAATGTTCAGACGTCCAAACGGTTGAGAAGGGCCAATCATATGGGTGGTTGTTGGTTTACAGAATTTTAGTTTCATATCGGCACAAGTATGGCATCTATTTGGTATGCTAACGACATCAGACTTATCAAACGGTAGACTGTGCTGCCTTAAAAATGCAGCATTAGTGTGATACTAGGATAACGCATGGAATCATGAATCCTACTGACATCTTAAAGAGATCCTCGGTTAGCGTGATCATATGCGATATTCGATATAACATCGGCAGCTATATTGCAGTTTTCTTTGTGATACTTGATCTCATACTGGAATGGCGGGAGTTTCAATCGTAATTGGATCACTTTGTCGTTTATTTTATTAGAGTGAACTCTGTTAAAAATGTAGTTTACATATCTTTGATCTGTGACTTGTTTGAACGGCTTTAAAAGAATATAGTGTTTCAAGTGTTGGATGGAACTGACAATAGCCTCTTCCTCTTTTTCAACGCTAGATTGATGCAATGCAGTTTTTGGCAATATCTTTTGAGAAAGCAATGGGTTTTGTTTTCTGTCTTAGAGCTGAGTTTTCCGGTTGAGGTATAAGTCATCCGTTTTGACGGCTAAAGCATATCAGATTTGTAAACAGTTATTGTAGCGCTCGAGATTTCCTTTTTGAGAATTTGAATAGTTGCTACAACATATTTCGATGGTAGGAAAATATTGCAATCTAGTACTGGCCGATATTTTGGTCTAATACAATGATTTTTTGATCTAATGCAATCTAGTACTGGCCGATCTATTTTGAATAATAGGCTAAAGACCTATTACATCGTAATGCATCGTATTTTTGTCACTGGGTAATGGATAGTTAAGAATTAATTTTACGCGACTAGGGTATGACATGATCGAAACATTGGATACTCGATATCCCTGAAAATTTAGCTCGTTTTGTCTTAAGTACTTTTGATAAAACTTAAGATTCACTTTCTGAGGAACTTCACAGATTTTTTTGTCTATATCAGTGTTCCTTGTTACTTTTTTCCGCAAATTATAATATCATATAAGAAGACGAAAATATCTGCCGATTCTTAAATTTAATTTAAATCTTTGGCTAATTTGTTTTGTTGTGGTCATAAAAGCGTGCGCTGGTACGCATTTGCCACGTTAAATAAATCTTTTTTAATAAGTATCAAATCTTTAACCCTACAATCAATCCAGTTTCGTATCAATCCAGTTCCAGATCAATCCAGCAAATTTAACAGTTTTAGCACTCCAGTACGTTGATGGGAAGACGTAAGAAGACAGCTACGACCGACACCAACTGTGCTCAACTACAAGTACAGTGATCGGCACACGACTGCAGTGTCTGATCGATCACCACCCACTATATTATCCAAATCCTCTTTGTCTTACGCAGTTAAACCTACTCTCTTGATATCCTCAACTCCCAGCTCTCCTATCGTGAACTCACGACTCACGTTACACATCCTCCTTTACGGAAACGCTTTCCTTCTCGGGATCTTTGCGTCATCGTCACTGATATAACTCCTTCCACCTCTTTATCTCCACAAGCACGTCTCGACCACGATGTTTATGCATTCAGATTAATCCTCTCGTCTTTTGTTCCTGCAGATAAACCATCCTTTTTCAACAACATCTCTCCTGTCGCATTCATCCGACTAAATAAATTTTCTCAATCTAATCCTTCCCAGCCCCCTCTCCTAAAAATTATTTTCAAGCTTTTCTCTCACGTTAATTCTGTCCTCTCCCAACGATTCAAACTCATGTTCTCATCAGCCACTCGCATTTTCCCCGATCGCACCACATCCGAAATCTCTCAACTCATATGTCGGCACCATAAAACGCCGTCGCGAGGAAAACGGCGAAACATCTCTCTCGATCCGAGACATCGACGAAAATTTTCAAGTTGTCCACACCCGCCCAAAAATTCGATGGCGCTCCATGTCCCCTATGTATCTTCTCCATTAGCCCCCATCACTACCACACACGGTTTCTGTCTCGGCCTCCTCAACACTGGATCTATTCTTAATAAATCACATCTTATCCTCAACTTATTCACCAAGCAATCCATCGATCTCTTCTGCATCACCGAATCCTGGCACTCAGATTCCGACGACATTTCCATTCGCCGTCGGCTCACTGCCAATTGCTCCTTAGTCGAATCCGCCCGCCCCCTCAGCTCATGCCCTTCTAAATTCTCTAATCATGGCGGCATCGTCGCATTTGCACTTCACCCCGCGTCTCTTCGCAAAATCAATCCACCTTTCAGACCTTGCTCTTTTGAATTGCTCACTTGTCGTTCTTCAACCCGATCACTCTAGATCTCGCCATTGTATACCGTCCTGGATCATCAGCTCCTACATCCTTATTTTTTTACCGAACTCGCTGACCTCCTTTCTCATTGTTCTTTGTCCTCAATCCCTTCACTCGTTCTAGGCGACTTCAACATCCGCCTAGACCACCCATCATCCACGGATTCCATCCGGTTTATCAACATTCTATCCAACTACAATTACAAACTAATTTCCACTGCCCCACATATATCCTTGGTGGTGCACTCGACATCATCGATATCCCTGATCATTTTTCTGCCTACACCTCACTGTTTATCTCTGATCCTAGTCTATCCGATCACTTTCTCGTCACCCTTGATCTCACTCACAACCACACCCCTCCTCACACCTACAATCCTACGTCGTTCTTGGAGAAATCTTGATCTCTCCCTAATCCGCTCTGCCTTACTCAAATCGACTCTATCCTATCCAACAATAACATATTCCTCTCCTCACAGTCTCGCCTTTCTTTTCAACTCTGAACTCACATCCATTCTCGATCTTCTCTTGCCCTTCAAGCCTCACCCACACCGTCGCTTGCACCGTGCCCCATGGTTTGACACCCAGTGCCAACTCTCAAAGCGTCGACTCCGTCATGCTTTTCGAGTATATCATCGCTCTCTCAGACAGGATTTCCGCTCGATCACTCCGCCTTTCCGTGATACCTATCTTGCTCATCGGCGGTCTCATCTCCACCTACTACGTACCAAGTGCAACTCCTTCTGGCAGTATAAAATCATCACTTCATTCAACTCTAAAAGTCTTATGCGTACTTTTAACTCAATCCTTGCTCGCTCATCTACATTAAAAAAATATTTTTTAAATTCCTCATCAGTGGTGATTTGATTCATTATACGCTGCAAGACGGAAACAGCGTTCGTCATTCTGAAAGGTATTCTCCATAACTAGTATAAGTTTCCATTAGTTGGCTTGTTTTTCTTAAGCAATGGTATTTGGTAATATGCTGGGGCACATGTCTAAAAACTGAGTATGACGCAATCTATAATATGGTGATTTATGCTGTGAAGTGGATACGCGTCGAGTAGCGTATAAAGGTTGATTATACATGAATAGTCCACAACTATCCGTGGTTGATTGATGTTTGAAATAATCAGAAACTCCACTCTTCACCACGAACGACTAATTTCAATGATACGCTGTTAGAAGAGTTTCTTCACTTGTTCCTTAATAAATTGGATATTAACTTGTGATTGGGGGACCGATTTCGTACAGTGGTCAAATGTCGTTTGTGACACATGGGAATAGTGGGATAGGGCTAATATTCATTATATGAGCGGTTTGGATTGAAACTAAGGTGAGCCTTGGGTGCCCTTCCCCGATCATACTGATGATGAGCAAATAATGATTGTCCTAAAATTATTGGTACTCATAGGTTATACTGTACAAGGAAACGGCAATTGTCATACGTACGATCAATGATTTGGAACATCAACAAACATTGACGACGAATAATTGCTGATTGAGACGACGCCGCCATCCGAACACGGCAATCACAGGGTGAGGTCTACATATTTCAACCACAACTTTAGCATCGATGAAGTACGACCTACCCGTGTTAATGAGGGATTAAAAATTTTTGTCGGCTATAATCACTGTTTGGAACATCTTATTTTATGGGTATAAGCAGTTGGCATAGAGAATAAAGCAGCAGATGCATTGACATTGCGTTGCTTAGTTGAGTGACAAATATTTGCAAAGTGGTCAGTCGTACCACATAAATTACAGGTTTTGCGTTTCGCTTAGTACAAATCGTTTGAGAATGATGTTCTTCCACAGAAGAAATGTTGTTTTCATCTACACCTCTGCTTTTGGTACTGAGTTGCACAGCAACTGTGTTGTTTTCTTCATCTTGTGATAATAATCCTCAGTGGCATAATCTTGCATGATTACCAGAGTTGTCAGTTGTGTTGACGAGAATATAGCAGTTTGATGGCGTGCTGCTTCAAAGGATTTCGCTATTAACAATTATTAAAGATTTATTTTTCAACGTGGCAAATGCGTGCCAGCGCACGCTTGCATGACCACAACAAAACAAAAATGTAAATAATGTGTCGAGAAGGCGTGAACGAAGGAGGTGTTTGAATGTGATAAAGGAGGGAGAGCGACGGACGTTGAGAGTGAGTTGATTCCATGCGAGTAAGGCTGCGACGAGGAAGGATCGGAGACCATAGTTGTTGGAGTAATTGGGAACGTGGAGTAAGAGGGTATGACAGGAACGCTGCGATAGCGAGGTGGGGCGAGTTTCTCTAAGAAAGAAAGGTTGATAAACGATGGGGATTTGACAGCGAAGAGACGAACAGTTACGAGAAGAAGGCGGAGTTTGATGCAAATGTGGATGGTGGGCCAGGAGAGTTGGGTAAGATATGTGGATATGTAGTCGAAGCGACGGAGGCGAAAGAGCACTCGAACGGCGGAGTTGATTATGCGTTGTAGAGGTAGGATGATGGATTTTGGAGAATTGGCGAAAAATCTAAGGCAGTAATCGATTTTAGAGAAAAGAAGCGATAAAAGAAGAGACCTACAAGAACGGAAGTCGATAAGGGGCGGATACGGCGGATGTCACGGAGAATTAAGTTAGATGAGCGGACCTTGTCACGGACGAAGGGTTTAAGGGAAAGGTGATCATCGAAATGGAAGCCTAAGAAAGTGAGATTGTGGACTATAGGGATGATCGATGACGCAAAAGATACAGTGGGAGGAGATATGTTTGGTTTACCGGGAAGGATCCACGTTATTTTGGACTTTTCGGCGTTTAGAACTAGATGGAGATTGGAGAGACGTTTGTAGATAGAAGAAAGACAGTTGGAAGCAGAAATGCCGATATCGTGTATGCGATGTGCGGGTGCATGAGCATAGATTAGAATGTCATCGGCGTATTGCATGACGGTAAAGGAGTAAGGTTTGATATACGGAGAGAGATCGTCAAGCAGAAGAGAGAAAAGCAGGGGACCTAGGCTGAACCTTGTGGGACCCCGCAAAAAATAGGGATGGGAGGGGAGGATGATGAATTAAAACAGACGCGAAAGGAACGGTCGGATAGATATGAGGCAAACCAGGCAACGGAGGTAGAAGAAAAGCCGTAATCATAACGAAGGCGAGAAAGGAGGACGGAGCGGTCGACAATGTCGAAGGCAGAGGAGAGGTCGAGAGAGATGAGAAAAGTATATAAAGCCTTGTCTCGAGAAATGAGTAAGTCGTTTTAAACTTTCACGCAGGCGATCTCTGTGGAGTGATTAGAGCGGAAAGAGGTTTGGAAAGGAGGGTACAGATTAGATGACGAGAGATAAGCGTTGATCTGTATTAAGATGACGCGTTCTAAGAGCTTAGAAAGAGTAGGGAGTAGTGAAATGGGGCGATAGCTAGAAAGAAGGAAGGGGTCGAGCGATTGTTTCTTAAGGAGGGGACGAACGATTGCGGATTTCCAGTGTGAAGGGAAGATACGACTGCGGATGGACGAGTTAAACAAGGTTGTGAGAAATGGGGATATCGATGAGCATGTAGATTTTAATATGTGAGTAGGCAGGGGATCGGTAGGTGAGGTTTTGTTGGGCAAGGACATGAGGATAGATGATACTTTTGTAGGTGAAACAGGGTGGAGATGAAAGTGTTCCGGGAGAATGAGGCTAGGCGCGGCAGAGTGGGATAGGATGGATACCGGGGTTTGAGAGAGAAACGTGGATACTTTGGTCTAGAGAAATGACGAATAATCATGGGGATTGATGTTGCACGGTGGAGAGGAGCGAGCAAGGATTGAGTTAAAAGTACGCATAAGACTTTTAGAGTTGAATGAAGTGATGATTTTATACTGCCAGAAGGAGTTGCACTTGGTACGTAGTAGGTGGAGATGAGACCGCCGATGAGCAAGATAGGTATCACGGAAAGGCGGAGTGATCGAGCGGAAATCCTGTCTGAGAGAGCGATGATATACTCGAAAAGCATGACGGAGTCGACGCTTTGAGAGTTGGCACTGGGTGTCAAACCATGGGACACGGTGCAAGCGACGGTGTGGGTGAGGCTTGAAGGGCAAGAGAAGATCGAGAATGGATGTGAGTTCAGAGTCGAAAAGAAAGGCGAGACTGTGAGGAGAGGAATATGTTATTGTTGGATAGGATAGAGTCGATTTGAGTAAGGCAGAGCGGATTAGGGAGAGATCAAGATTTCTCCAAGAACGACGTAGGATTGTAGGTGTGAGGAGGGGTGTGGTTGTGAGTGAGATCAAGGGTGACGAGAAAGTGATTGGATAGACTAGGATCAGAGATAAACAGTGTGGTGTAGGCAGAAAAATGATCAGGGATATCGATGATGTCGAGTGCACCACCAAGGATATGTGTGGGGCAGTGGAAATTAGTTTGTAATTGTAGTTGGATAGAATGTTGATGAACCGAATGGAATCCGTGGAAGAGGGGCGTTCTAGGCGGATGTTGAAGTCGCCTAGAACGAGTGAAGAGATTGAGGACAAAGAACGATGAGAAAGCAGATCAGCGAGTTCGGTAAAAAAATAAAGATGTAGGAGCTGATGATCCAGGACGGTATACAATGTCGAGATCTAGAGTGATCGGGTTAGAAGAACGACAAGTGAACAATTCAAAAGAGCAATGTCTGAAAGGTGGTTTGATATTGCAAAGAGACGCGGAGTGATGCGCGAATGCGACGATGCCGCCATGATTACAAAATTTAGAAGGGTACAACTTGAGAGGGCGCGCGGATTCGACTAAGGAGCAACCGGCAGAGAGCCGACGGCGAATGGAAATGTCGTCGGAATCTGAGTGCCAGGATTCGGTGATGCAGAAGATATCGATGAATTGCTTGGTGAATAGGTTGAGGATAAGGTGTGATTTATTAAGAATAGATCTAATGTTGAGGAGGCTGATGCAGAAACCGTGTGTTGTGGCGAACTAGTCTAGGGGAGAAGACACATAGGGGACATGGAGCGCCATCGAATTTTAGGATGCGAATGCGGCAATGCCGATATGATTAGAGAATTTAGTAGGGGATGAGCTGAGGGGGGAGCGGAGGCGACTAGTGAGCAACCGGAAGAGAGCAGACAGCGGATGGAGAGGTCATCATAATCAAAGTACCAGGATTCAGTCAGGCAGAAGAGATCGATGGATTGCTTGTTTAATAGGTTGAGGATGGTATCGGATTTATTGAAAATAGATCTAGTGTTGAGGAGGCCGAGGCGGAAACTGTGTGCGGTGGTGATGGGGGCTAGTAGAGAAGATACATAGGGGACATGGAGCGCCATCGAATTTTTGGGCGGGTTTGGACAACTTGAAAATTTCCGTCTATGTTTCGGATCGAGAGAGATGTTTCGCCGTTTTCCTAGCGACGACGTTTCTCGATGCGGGCAGATTAGGGTTGAGCGATTTCGGAGGGGGTGCGATTGAGGAAAACACGAGTGGCTGAAGGGGACATGAGTTTGAATCGTTGGGAGAGGACAGAATTCGCGTGAGAGAAATGCTTGAAAACAGTTTTTAGGAGAGGGGGCTGGAAAGGATTAGATTGAGAAGATTTATTTAGGCGGATGAATGCGACAGTAGAGATGTTGTTGAAAAATGATGGTTTATCTGCAGGGACAAGAGACAAGAGAATGAATCTAAATGCGTAAACATCGTGGTCGAGACGTGCTTGTGGAGATAAAGAGGTGGAAGGAGTTATATAAGTGACGATGACGCAACGATCGCGTGAAGGAAAGCGTTTCCGTAAAGGAGGATGAGTAACGTGATTTGGAGAGATCACGATAGGAGAGCTGGGAGTTGAAGATATCAAGGGAGTAGGTTTAACAGCGGAAGACAAAGAGGATTTAGATAATATAGTGGGTGGTGATCGATGTGAGGAAAGGTTATGAGTTGAAGGATTGTGGAAGTTGGCGGAGGTGATTTTGATTGAGGGATGTATGTTATTGAATAACGAGATAGAAGGGGAGATACGGGGGTAGTTCGGAAGTGAAGTCATGGGATTAGATGTGCATGTGATGACAGGATCAGTGGGTTGACAAAGGATATCAGAAACGACTTCAGTGGTTTGCGTGGACACGTTGGAGGTTGATATGTTCTTATGGGAGAGGTCGCCTATGAGTTTGTTGGCACAAAAGTCGCATAGGAAGTCTTCTTTAGACTTACTGCTGTCGAATGTGATTGTAGTCCAGACGCTGCAGTCGTGTGCTGAGCATTGTACTTGTAGTTGAGCACAGTTGTTGTCAGTCGTAGATGTCTTCTTACCTCCTCCCATCGACGTCTTTGTGTGTTAAAACTGTTAAATTTGCTGGATTGATCTGGAACTGGATTGATCTGGAACTGGATTGATCTGGAACTGGATTGATCTGGAACTGGATTGATCTGGAACTGGATTGATTTGGAACTGGATTGATTTGGAACTGGATTGATTTGGAACTGGATTGATTTGGAACTTGATTGATCTGGAACGGGCTTGATCTGGAACTGGATTGATCTTGAACTGGATTGATCTGAAACTGGATTGATCTGGAACTGGATTGATTGTATGTGTTTTTATTTCTTAAACTTTTTTAGCTACTGAGACAAGGTCTTAAAGATCCGTTATTTGTAACTCTAAAAGACGTTTCTAATTTGTGTAGGCCTTGCATAAAGGTGTCTGTTACATGTTGTTTATGATTTGTGATTGCGTCTACCGCCCCAACGGCAACGATGGTTCTCTGCGACACGTGTGTATCTAAAATGTGCAAATAATATATTAATTGGCTTTATGAACGAAGAAATAGCACAGCGAAATGTTTCACATCAAATGTTTCACATTCTTTAATCCATCCAAATAATTTAGTCGAAACCAGGTTGACGAGTAAACACAAATTGGTTTCGCTTAAAAAACTGTCTAGCCTGTGCTTCCAATGTGTCCATCTATCTTGTGCAATACAATCGTCTATATCAATGCTTAATGTCGAAGGTACTACTAACTTGTCCATCATATCTCCTTAAAAATGTTGTAGCAATATGCGCCTAAAAAGATTTATTTATCAATATCCGATAAAACAATATAAATATCATGTATCATTACAGGTAGCAGACACTTCATCAGCTCAGGTACTTCGTGGGATCACCTCCATGTATGGCGAAAATCACCACACATTAGAAAAACTTTAATTACCATCGAAAGGTCATTTTGCCTTGTCTTTAAGCGCATTATTTAGCGCTTTCGATGTGTCATTGTGCATTTATCTCGACTAATAAAATATCCATATTGTAGTTGTTTGCCTTTAGCTGGACGTCCAATTTTCCCGATCATTGAAACGCACGAAAAATAGTTCTTATAAAACAGAAGTCGAACATCTATAAATAGTAATACAAATTTTTAAATAAATACAGTATATGACATTCTTCCCGTCCGGTTAACACTGGTATTATTTCAAATATGCTGTCTTCCGTCTTGATCGCCATGTTCGAGATTGCTGATGGTCCGAATTTTCTTGTGTCACATTTGCGTCGTCATTGTGAATTCTAACTGAAAAGTCCTCTGGATGCAAAGTTTCATCTGAGTTAAGTTCCATTGATTGTCTGTGATATGTACCGTTTTTATTTCGTGCCCAAGTATATTTACTCGATAGTTTTAGCATCGCTAGAGTCTTTATGCAAATAATCACAGAAGTCAGTTGAAATCATTTAAGTCTGGATTTCTTGACATTTGAGAGTCTGATCATTTTCAGGATTACTAGATTCTTGAGTCTGATCATGTATCTGCTCAATTTCATATTCGTGCTCACCTGAGGGCGCTAGTTGTCTAAAAACACTCGACTTTTCTTGCCACGTTTGTATCGCACACGAGCATACTGAGGATTGACGTATAAGTTGAGTTTCCTCCACAATAGGGTCATACTTTGAGTGTCGCGTAATTACACGCACAAAAACTTTGCTTCAATATTTGTTAACCATGTTGGTAAGCTGTTACCTAAGGCACTACGTCTGTGTGAAGGAACATACGTTCGTGTGGCGTATATCATGTACTAGTGCATAATAAATACCTAATTGAATGCAAGGCAATTCGCGGAAACACTTCCCATTCCGATATATGCAGTTTATTGGTATTTAAAGTCAGTTCAATTGTCTTCCACAATGTACCGGTCGTCCTTTCCACTTTCCCATTTCCGGCAAGGTTGTAATGACTCAAAGTGCGCGACGCAATACCATTTTGATATATTCATGTCCGAATTCCTTCTGAAGTGAACGCTTTACTGTTGCCAGAATGAATAAATGATGGGTGTACCGAACATGTAAAAAACTTGCTGAAGATATTTGATAACTGTTTCGGATGTCATGCCTAAACAAGCGAATGCAAAGGGAAAGTGCTAAACTCGTCCACTATCACTAATAGATATCGCTTATCGCTATTGACGGCAGAGGGCCTTTAAAGTTGATGCTGATCCGTTCAAACGGTTTTGATGCTCGTATGATATGTACATCAGGCGGTTTCATAAAGCGGGGTTTGACTCTCGTACATATGGAGCACTGGTGAATGATCTTTCTGACATCAGCACTACTGTACGGAAGGTTTCGACTCTTTACAAAATGAAGCATTCTAGTTATACCAGGTTGACACAGATCAGAGTGAAATTTTTGTAAATCAAATCAGCTAACTGAGTCTACGTATTTAATATAATTATAAAATAAACAAAACATAATAATAATGCTAAATCAAAAAGTAATAATTAAATAATAAAATTAATAATTGTTTTTAGATTTTCTATAATTTAAATCAAGTTAAAATAAAAACATTGAAGTTTAAAATAAACGTCAGTTTTATGAATTTGCTAATAAGTACTGATTTGAGTCACTGCACAAACTCTAGACAATGTGTCAGCAACTATAATATCTTACCCAAAGCGATAAAGAATATCATACGAAAATCATGAAAGTTTAAGTTTCCATCTCGTTAGTTTTTCATTCTTTATTTTGATATGCTGCTTTTGGTTGAAAATGAACGACAGTGACTTTCGATCGGTAACCAGGCGAAATGTCTTTGCTATCAACAAGTAAATTCATCTTCTGATTGATTCAATTATAGTGTAAGCCTCTCTCCACCGATGCATGTCTTTGTTCACTCATGCTCAACTTCCTCGAAAAGAAGGCAATCGGCGTATTACCCTGTGATAGAGTAGCGGAGATCGCATACTCTGATGCGTCGGTTTAAACTATAAATGGCAATAACGGATCAATCTATGATGAGTTCACTTCCATAAGTTCACATTTAAAACTTCTAAGCAATTTAGAACTTTAGGAAGTACCCGAAATGACTGGTTGTTAGCTAGTAAATGAATCTTATCTGAAAAGCTAGTGATGAATTTGGAATAGTGAGAAAACATTCCTATCGAACGTTTTTGCTCTGCTATTTTTCTCGAAGGTATTTTCAGAAGACACTCGTATCGCATCGAGTATGGTTTAATCACGCCATCTTTAATCAAATAACCGAGCAGCTTTACGCTTTCACCGAATGCTGACATATTTCTCGATTTAAAGTGAGCTTGTTACGCTGCACTACATCAAGATATCGCTTCAAATTTTCATCATGTTCAGTATGATTGTTACCATATACTGTAATGCTATCAACGTAGACGTATGTCATCTTCAAGTTTTCGTCTTTCAGAATTTGATTCATAACTCTTTGAAACGCTACTACTCTATTTGTCACTCTGCAAGGAATTCGTTTAAATCAAAATAATCTCCCATCGGCTCGAATGCAGTGTATACGTTCTATCATTTTCTGATATAAGTATCTGGTGGTATACGCTTTGAAGGTCAAGAGTGATAAATATTTTATATTTGGTCGATGTTGGCATAGTGTAAGCGTCAAGAATTGTATATCTATTGACAGTCTGTGAGTAATCGACCACCATTCGTTTATTTGTTGTACTCTATAAACAATCAACACATAAGCGTTCCATGCTGATATACATAGCTCGATGATATCTTCTTTCAACATCCTGTCGATTTCAGAACGAATAAAATGTCGATCGTTGTCTGAGAATTTTCTCGACTTTATGGCAATAGACTCGACTCCATGGAATAAAGTTGGAACTTGAACTCTAGCATTTTCTCGACTGAAGAACTCAAGAATTTTCTCGACTTTATAATAATACAATACAATAATACAAATTTATTTAATGTGGCAAATGCGTACAAGCTGTACGCTTACAAGTCCACAAACAAAAATGAGAAAGTCAAGCAGTTAAATTGTTAAAATGGGATCGGATTTGTCGTTTGAAGCACTGCAGGAAAGTTGATTGGCGTATATGAATGGGCAGATGATTCCACGATAGAGGAGCAGCCATCAGGAAGGAGCGGAGTCCAAAGGAGGTAGAGTAGTTTGGGACATGTAAAAGAAGGGAATTACAGGAACGCAAGGAACAGTAAACAGGACGGGAATTATCAAGAAAAGGAAGGTTGAGAAATGAAGGGGTATGAAAAGTTACAAGGCGGAAAGCAACGATAAGAAGACGAATTTGAACACGACAATAAATTGTAGGCAAATCGAGAGAAGCAAGATGGTAGGATGTGTGATCAAAACGACGAAGACGGAGGAGAATTCGGACAGCTGCGTTGACGATGCGTTGTAGGGGAAGAAGAGTGGATTTAGGTGAGTTGGAAAATAGACTAAGACAATAATCGAGTCTAGAAAAAAGCAGAGATGATATGAGAGTCATACAAGAAGGGAAATCGATCAATCTACGAACTTGACGGAGGTTGCGGAGTATCAAGGTAGATGAGCGTACTTTATCACTAACGAAAGGTTTAAGTGAAAGTCGGTTGTCAAAATGGAAGCCTAGAAAACGAGATTATCAACGATAGGAAGAATTGTAGAATTTAATGATCCGTAGGGAGGTTCGAAGCCGAGGCGTCGAGGTAGGATCCACATAATTTTGGATTAATCAGGATTCAGAGAAAAGCGAAGGGAAGAAAGATGATTGGAAATTGAGACAAGACAGTCGGAAGCAGAAACACTAAGATCGTGAATACGATAAACAGGTGCATGAGCATAGATGAGAATGTCATCAGCATATTGCATAACATGGAAGTTAAATTTATGAGAAATCGAAGACAAATCACCAAGAAGAAGAGAGAAAAGTATAGGGCCTAATACGGAGCCTTGCGGAACACCGGACGGAATGGACAAAGGATGGGAGAGAGAAGAGTTAGAATATACGCGAAATGTACGGTTTGATAGATATGAAGAAAATCATGATACAGTGGGTAAAGAGAAGCCATAATCATGACGAAGGCGATGGAGAAGAATCGAGTGATCGACGATGTCAAAAGCAGACGATAGATCAAGAGAAACTATGACACTACATAATTTATGATCGCGCGATATGAGTAAGTCGTTATAAACTTTAAGACATGCAATTTCGGTAGAGTAATTAGAGCGAAAAGCGGCTTGTTAGGGAGGAAATAAGTTAGAGGAATAGAGATATGTATTAACTTGCTTAAGAACGAGACGCTCAAGGAGTTTAGAGAGGGTTGGGAGAAGTGAGATTGGACGGTACGAAGATGGTAGTGAAGAGTCGAGAGATTGCTTTTTGATGATAGGACGAAAAGTGGCGCATTTCCAGATGGAAGGAAATGTACAGCTACGGATGGACGAGTTGAACAATGTGGTTAGGAAGGGTAAGATAAAAGTGCAGATATTTTTAAGTCAGTGAGTGGGAATTGGGTCAGAAGGAGAGGTTTTATTAGGTAATGACAGCAGAACCGAAGAAACTTCATCAGACGAAACGGGAAGAAGGTGGAATAGTTCTGGGAGGGAAGTATTTAAAGATAAGAGTGGGTACAAGGGGGCTATGGGTAGTAGGGAAAGTAAATTAGATAGCTTAGTTTGTAGATAAGAAGAAAATTCATCAGGATTTATATTACAAGGGGTAGATGATCGTGAAAGAATTGAGTTTAAGATTTTCCAATGAGATTTCGAGTTGGAAGATGACTCGAGTTGATTTCGCCAAAAGAGAGTACGTTTAGTACGTATAAGAATGAGATGTGAACGGCATTGAGAAAAGTAGGAATCACGAAGATTTGGAGGGAGTGAGTTAGGGTGAACGTTTAAGAAAGCGTTTATACATACGAAAAGAGTGACGGAGTCGACGCTTAGAAAGACTACAGTCAGAATCGAACCAGGGAGCATGGCGCAAGCGCTGGGAACGTCGAAGTCGACTAGGTAGAAGGTTATTGAGGATCGACGTAAGTTTAGAATCAAACAGAATGCAGAGATCATCGGGAGAGAGATAGTTAAGAGGAAGTGAAAAGAGTGAAGAATTGGGTAAGGCTGTGCAGAGAATAGGGATATCGAGAAGCTTCCAGGTTCGACTTGGTGTAGATAATGGTAAAGGCGGAGAAGGAGGATGGGGACGAGTAAGAGTAAGAGTGACAAGGAAATGATCGGACAAACCAGGATCAGTAATTGACAAGGAGGTATAGTCATTGAAGCAGTTAGGAACAGCAATGATGTCGAGAGCACCGCCGAGAATATGAGTTGGGCTTGTTGAAAGTAATTTATAGTTAAAATCAGAAAAAAGATTAGTTAAAGTGATAGAGTCAGAGTCAGACGGGCGATCAAGACGAATGTTAAAGTCACCGAGAACAAAAGAAGGAGTATAAGACAATGAACAGTGAGACATTAGATCTGCAAGGTCGTTAAAGAAGATACGTGATGGGGCAACTGAACCTGGACGGTATACAATCACAAGTTCCAGAGGGAAAGGCGTTGATAATCTGCATATGAGTAATTCGAACGAGGTGTAATGGATGTTAACGTTGATTTTACGTAAAGACATTGGGTGACGAGCAATGGCAACAATACCGCCATGGTTAGACGCAGTAGATGTATGAGATGTAATTTGACGAGCTGATTCAACTAGAGAACAACCAGAGCGACATAGACGACGAATAGCAAGATCGTTGGAGTCAGTGTGCCAGGATTCGGTAATGCAGAGAATATCGATAGATAATTGATCGAAGATATCGAGAAGCATATCAGCTTTATGAAGAATGGAGCGAGTATTGAAGTGTTACGTGGGAGGTAGAGTAAGGAGAATTAAAATAGGTTGGGGCATGAGTGACAGGAATGGAGTGTTGAATTAGTTGATCGGAAATGTTACTGGAAATGATTTTGATGGAAGGGTGTAAATTATTGAGAGGTGATACAGGGGGGGGTCGAGTAAGGAGTTCGTGAGGAGAATAAAGAAGTTTGAGATTTATTTAGATTGGGGGAGGAATAGGAAAGAGGAGGTACGAGATGAAAAGCTTTGCCGTTAGCATTGTTAGAATGAGAAAGATTAATGGAAGTTTGGTACGTAGTTGAACGAGGAGTGTGTGAGAGAGTAGGTTCAATAATGGGATTATATGATGCGAAGTCAGGTGTTGATGCGAGGGAAACATCTAAAACAGCATTGGTCTGAGTGGTAGTGTGTGATACAGGAGTAGATGAGCAGGATAACTGTAGTAGTCGTACTGATGTACAAAAACCGCAAGTGAAATGTTTACGTTTATACACCGAGTGGTCGGATATTTTAACACGAACAAGTGTCCATACATCGCAATCTTTGGAATCGCATCCAACTTCAAAGCTGGTATAACCATCATTGCATTCAGATGTGGAAGATTGTTGATCAGGAACAGGGATCTGAGATCGCGCTTTTTAGGCATGACCTTTTATCGATAGATTGAGCTCAATCCGCGAGCGTAGCGAGCGGAACTGACAGGAATAATTGTATGTTTATAAGAAACCAAAATTTTTTTTAGGTATTTTTTTTATATTTATGTCAATAGATACAATGATGATATTCCATGGAACAAAGTTAGAACTTGAACTCTAGCCTGTGCAAATGCACAAATGTCCACTCGATAATCTTCTATTTTAAAGTTCAATTTCGCTGATGCATGTTCTTCTATGAAGTCGAGACCTAAGATGACGTCACAGCATAAATCATGTCCCACACTTAGTTTAACTGTATATTTCAATCGATCAAATCTCAACTGAACTGAACAGCTACCGTAGATATTAATTCCGAACTTGTTAGCAGCCATGGATATCTTCTTCCTCTGTTTTTCAACATTCAAACCGATATTGTTTGCTAATTCTTTGTCGGTAAAGATTTCGGAACTTCACGTATCGATCAAAACATTGACATAAGGCTGATTTATCGGCACATTGACAATCGAATTGTGCAGTGAGACTTGATATTGTCGCCGAAAGCATTGCGTCAAACGAATGTTGGATCTAGTGTTGGATATCACGGAGGAAGAAAATATAGGAGTTTTCCGCGGGATTGACATGCACTTACGAAATGTCCTCTTTTATTGCATTTCCTACATATACTGTTATTGACTGTACATTGACTTCTGGGATATCTTGGCACCGCACAGCAATAACAATTGTTCGCAGGTAATGATGCTACCAAATTCGGACGTCGATTGTCTCGGTTGTAGATTGTGATTATATTCGTTGTTGATCTGATGTACTATTCACTGTCAGTGTTGAGAGAATACGATTCTGGTGGACTCTGTTGACTCTGATCAAATATCTACGCCTGCTTACAAGCTAATTCCATTGATCGAGCTTGTTGGAAAGCAACCTATAAGTCAAGAGTTCTGCTATCTAACAATAGTTGCCTTACTGAGCTGGAGTGTAATCCATTGTTAAAAACATCGCAGATATATTGATCGCTAACTTGATCACCAGTTAAGTTTTGAAAGTTGCAATCACGAGCTAGCAACTTGAGCGCTTGAAGATACTCGTCTAAACATTCTGTTGATTTTTGTAAACATTTTATAAAATTTTGCAAGGAAGCCATTGCTGCTTCGTATGTATCCGAGTATGCCACGTAAGGGTAAACAGAAGGAGATAGATGATTAATAAGTAGATAAAGTTTATCAACATTAGCTCTTCACATGGCGTTATACTCAAACGTTAACAAGCTTTTGAATGTACGTTCCCGGTGTATTCATTTGCGTGATGCTTCTCCGTCATTCGGATCTGTATCGAGACAATCCGGTCGTAAAAATTGTTTAATACTATTTATAAGGTTGGTTCTTATAAACAGAAGTCGAACATCTATTAAAAATAAGACAAATGTTTTAATAAACAGTATATGACTGTGATAAACCAACAGGGGCTTTATTAGACAATCTATTATAAAATAAAAATCCATAAGTTAGTCAGTTAATATGTATTAAATATACTACAATAATCCCCTATGTAGAAATCCTTCAGATACTGTGGAGGTCTTCGTACTCTTCTTGGTCATTCGATGTGATCGGTCCTCGTTGACTGTTTGAGTAATGGCAAGGTGTCACTACTGGTCGATGTGTTTTGTTCCTCCTCCGGTTCAGATCTGTTTGGCTGATTTACACGCTGATGAATGTTCGAGGAGTCATGTGATGGTTGTGATACGTAGAACGGCTCCATGATCTTTGGCGTAGCTTGAGCATTGTTTTCAGTACTTTGATTGATACCCTCGTCATCGATCTCGATTTCTGACACAGGCCAGGGAACCAAATCTCGTGTTGAAACTGTAGATATGTGCCCACTACTAAGTCTGACCACCGCATAATTATGATTAAATTCCAGGAGTTCCGCCTGAGTTATATGCGGACTATATTTCCTCCGTCCATCTGCATACGTCGGATAAGAATTGGTCCAGGTGATAATAACTACGACGGTAATGACTTTCCCGTTGATGACCCTCGGTCGTATACAAACAGTCGCTCGTGAGTAAATATTCTTGATCACTAACTACTTACAATTGTCTACTAAATTGTGATAAACCAACAGGGACTTTATTAGACAATATATAATAAAATAACAATTAATAAGTTAGTCAGTTGATCGGCACACATTGGCAAAATGTCCTCTCTTTCGGCACTTTCTACATTCTGCCTCTCGAGCCGGACATTGAGTGCGAGGATGTTGGAGGCCTCCGCAAAAGAAAAAGTTTTCGATCACTGCATTCATCTCGCTATAGTTGGTGTTGCCGAGTTCCGTGCTTTTACATGCAGCCACGTTAACTATGTCTGATGTATACGGACGGGTTCACCGTCGAATAATTATTTGCTTGGATCTCTGCCTGCTCCAGCGATCGAGCAGCTTCATATGCCTCGTCCAACGTGAGGCGATGTCGTTCGAGCAATTTTTGCCGAATACCAGGTGATCTCAATCCTGGAATGAAAGAATCTCGTACATAAAGATCGTGATGCTCTTTGGCATTACATCTTCAAACTCACATAACTTCCCCAGACGCAATAGCTCCAGTACGAACTCATCTATTGTCTGTGAAGTGGATTGTCGACATGTCGATAATATGTGTCTTTGAAATATTATATTACGCGGCTTAACGTTATAAAAAGAATTGATTATTAAAGTACTTACATTCCAGATTATTCCTGTCAGTTCCAGATTATTCCTGTCAGTTCCAGATTATTCCTGTCAGTTCCAGATTATTCCTGTCAGTTCCAGATTATTCCTGTCAGTTCCAGATTATTCCTGTCAGTTCCAGATTATTCCTGTCAGTTCCAGATTATTCCTGTCAGTTCCAGATTATTCCTGTCAGTTCCGCTCGCTACGCTCGCGGATTGAGCTCAATCTATCGATAAAAGGTCATGCCTAAAAAAGCGCGATCTCAGATCCCTGTTCCTGATCAACAATCTTCCACATCTAAATGCAATGATGGTTATACCAGCTTTGAAGTTGGATGCGATTCCAAAGATTGCGATGTATGGACACTTGTTCGTGTTAAAATATCCGACCACTCGGTGTATAAACGTAAACATTTCACTTGCGGTTTTTGTACATCAGTACGACTACTACAGTTATCCTGCTCATCTACTCCTGTATCACACACTACCACTCAGACCAATGCTGTTTTAGATGTTTCCCTCGCATCAACACCTGACTTCGCATCATATAATCCCATTATTGAACCTACTCTCTCACACACTCCTCGTTCAACTACGTACCAAACTTCCATTAATCTTTCTCATTCTAACAATGCTAACGGTAAAGCTTTTCATCTCGTACCTCCTCTTTCCTATTCCTCCCCCAATCTAAATAAATCTCAAACTTCTTTATTCTCCTCACGAACTCCTTACTCGACCCCCCTGTATCACCTCTCAATAATTTACACCCTTCCATCAAAATCATTTCCAGTAACATTTCCGATCAACTAATTCAACACTCCATTCCTGTCACTCATGCCCCAACCTATTTTAATTCTCCTTACTCTACCTCCCACGTAACACTTCCCAATAAGTTACATCCTTCATTTAAAATCATATCCAGTCACATCTCTGATCAACCGATTCAACACCCCGCTCCTGTCACACTTGCTCCAACCAATATTAATTCTTTATCAAGCACCCCTGTCATTTCCACTTCTATCTGCTCATCTACCTCGACTCCAACCAGCTCTGTCCGTCCACCACTTCCACGAAATCGTTTTCCTTCGCGCGATCGCTGTATAATCATATCAAACTTAAAGCTTTCCGAATCTGCTTCTCCACAATCTCGCCTCGATGATGATGTATCTGCTTTCAGGTCTATCCTAGCAACCATTCTTCCTGATGATAACCCATCACTCTTCAATAATATCGCTCCTGTATCCTTTATTCGTTTAAACAAATCCACTAAATCAAATCATCTCAGTCCTCCACTCTTAAAAATCGTTTTCCGACATAGTTCACATGCCTCTTCGGTACTCTCCCAACGTTTTAAACTTCTTACCACTTCATCTACTTGCCGTATCTTTCCTGACCGCTCCCCTTCTGATATTGCCCAGCTCAATTTAGCTCGCATTGAAAAACATCGACGTGAAACAAACGGCGAGTCATCCTTATCTATACGTAAAATCAACGGAAATTTTCACGTTCTTCACACAAGGCCAAAAATTCGATGGCGTCCCATCTCTCCCCCTTGTCTTCTTCGCTAGTCGATCTCGCTCCTAAGCATACTTTTCGTCTTAGTCTATTCAATACTCGCTCCATTCTTCATAAAGCTGATATGCTTCTCGATATCTTCGATCAATTATCTATCGATATTCTCTGCATTACCGAATCCTGGCACACTGACTCCAACGATCTTGCTATTCGTCGTCTATGTCGCTCTGGTTGTTCTCTAGTTGAATCAGCTCGTCAAATTACATCTCATACATCTACTGCGTCTAACCATGGCGGTATTGTTGCCATTGCTCGTCACCCAATGTCTTTACGTAAAATCAACGTTAACATCCGTTACACCTCGTTCGAATTACTCATATGCAGATTATCAACGCCTTTCCCTCTGGAACTTGTGATTGTATACCGTCCAGGTTCAGTTGCCCCATCACGTATCTTCTTTAACGACCTTGCAGATCTAATGTCTCACTGTTCATTGTCTTATACTCCTTCTTTTGTTCTCGGTGACTTTAACATTCGTCTTGATCGCCCGTCTGACTCTGACTCTATCACTTTAACTAATCTTTTTTCTGATTTTAACTATAAATTACTTTCAACAAGCCCAACTCATATTCTCGGCGGTGCTCTCGACATCATTGCTGTTCCTAACTGCTTCAATGACTATACCTCCTTGTCAATTACTGATCCTGGTTTGTCCGATCATTTCCTTGTCACTCTTACTCTTACTCGTCCCCATCCTCCTTCTCCGCCTTTACCATTATCTACACCAAGTCGAACCTGGAAGCTTCTCGATATCCCTATTCTCTGCACAGCCTTACTCAATTCTTCACTCTTTTCACTTCCTCTTAACTATCTCTCTCCCGATGATCTCTGCATTCTGTTTGATTCTAAACTTACGTCGATCCTCAATAACCTTCTACCTAGTCGACTTCGACGTTCCCAGCGCTTGCGCCATGCTCCCTGGTTCGATTCTGACTGTAGTCTTTCTAAGCGTCGACTCCGTCACTCTTTTCGTATGTATAAACGCTTTCTTAAACGTTCACCCAACTCACTCCCTCCAAATCTTCGTGATTCCTACTTTTCTCAACGCCGTTCACATCTCATTCTTATACGTACTAAACGTACTCTCTTTTGGCGAAATCAACTCGAGTCATCTTCCAACTCGAAATCTCATTGGAAAATCTTAAACTCAATTCTTTCACGATCATCTACCCCTTGTAATATAAATCCTGATGAATTTTCTTCTTATCTACAAACTAAGCTATCTAATTTACTTTCCCTACTACCCATAGCCCCCTTGTACCCACTCTTATCTTTAAATACTTCCCTCCCAGAACTATTCCACCTTCTTCCCGTTTCGTCTGATGAAGTTTCTTCGGTTCTGCTGTCATTACCTAATAAAACCTCTCCTTCTGACCCAATTCCCACTCACTTACTTAAAAATATCTGCACTTTTATCTTACCCTTCCTAACCACATTGTTCAACTCGTCCATCCGTAGCTGTACATTTCCTTCCATCTGGAAATGCGCCACTGTTCGTCCTATCATCAAAAAGCAATCTCTCGACTCTTCACTACCATCTTCGTACCGTCCAATCTCACTTCTCCCAACCCTCTCTAAACTCCTTGAGCGTCTCGTTCTTAAGCAAGTTAATACATATCTCTATTCCTCTAACTTATTTCCTCCCTTCCAAGCCGCTTTTCGCTCTAATTACTCTACCGAAATTGCATGTCTTAAAGTTTATAACGACTTACTCATATCGCGCGATCATAAATTATGTAGTGTCATAGTTTCTCTTGATCTATCGTCTGCTTTTGACATCGTCGATCACTCGATTCTTCTCCATCGCCTTCGTCATGATTATGGCTTCTCTTTACCCACTGTATCATGGTTTTCTTCATATCTATCAAACCGTACATTTCGCGTATATTCTAACTCTTCTCTCTCCCATCCTTCGTCCATTCCGTCCGGTGTTCCGCAAGGCTCCGTATTAGGCCCTATACTTTTCTCTCTTCTTCTTGGTGATTTGTCTTCGATTTCTCATAAATTTAACTTCCATGTTATGCAATATGCTGATGACATTCTCATCTATGCTCATGCACCTGTTTATCGTATTCACGATCTTAGTGTTTCTGCTTCCGACTGTCTTGTCTCAATTTCCAATCATCTTTCTTCCCTTCGCCTTTCTCTGAATCCTGATAAATCCAAAATTATGTGGATCCTACCTCGACGCCTCGGCTTCGAACCTCCCTCCGTATCATTAAATTCTACAATTCTTCCTATCGTTGATAATCTCGTTTTCCTAGGCTTCCATTTTGACAACCGACTTTCACTTAAACCTTTCGTTAGAGATAAAGTACGCTCATCTACCTTGATACTCCGCAACCTCCGTCAAGTTCGTAGATTGATCGATTTCCCTTCTTGTATGACTCTCATATCATCTCTCCTTTTTTCTAGACTCGATTATTGTCTTAGTCTATTTTCCAACTCACCTAAATCCACTCTTCTTCCCCTACAACGCATCGTCAACGCAGCCGTCCGAATTCTCCTCCGTCTTCGTCGTTTTGATCACACATCCTACCATCTTGCTTCTCTCGATTTGCCTACAATTTATTGTCGTGTTCAAATTCGTCTTCTTATCGTTGCTTTCCGCCTTGTAACTTTTCATACCCCTTCATTTCTCAACCTTCCATTTCTTGATAATTCTCGTCCTGTTTACTGTTCCTTGCGTTCCTGTAATTCCCTTCTTTTACATGTCCCAAACTACTCTACCTCCTTTGGACTCCGCTCCTTCCTGGTGGCTGCTCCTCTATCGTGGAATCATCTGCCCATTCATATACGCCAATCAACTTCCCTGCAGTGCTTCAAACGACAAATCCGATCCCATCTGAACAATTTAACTGCTTGACTTTCTCATTTTTGTTTGTGGACTTGTAAGCGTACAGCTTGTACGCATTTGCCACATTAAATAAATTTGTATTATTATTAACGAAGAGTACTTCTAACGCGGCGAGCGCTTCGTCGAACGTTCGACATGACTCGATGAATCGGAACAATTCGCTTGTGACCAGGTTTGTTAGCAAAGGTAATTTATGTCCATCCTGTAAATTTTCGATATTTGTCATGAACGAGATAAGGCGCTTCTTCCAATGTTGTCAATGAGTTTCAGTGTCGATTGTATCCTTAGTCAATTGGGGACGTCTGGCTTGAGAAGCTTGTCCATTGTACAGCTTGAACAACTATCAATCGATTTTCCATCTTCAATTGTCTAATAAATTGTAATAAACCAACAGGGGCTTTATTAAACAATCCATAATAAAATAACAATTAATACGTTAGTCAGTTAATCTGTATTAAATGTACTACAATGACAATCATTTAAATTAAAATTGATATTAAATACAATGAGTCATTCTACCATTTTAAATAGTGTTAATGTAATCCCTGATGTGTTTTTCTTTAGTATTTAGTTATACAAGAATCAGGTTTAACAAAAAATTTCGTCAAGACATTTTAGTCTATGTGCATTAAGGAAATAGAAAATGATGACGTTTGGTAACAGAAATAATTTCATTAAAACATATTGAAATTTTCGCTGTTTCGCTCTTTGATCTGGCAACAGAGCGAAACATTCTTGACGACTCTATAGCGTATAATCTACGAATGTAATATAATTAATTCAATTAATTCAACCCCGAACATTCATACAAAAATGTGCACGAGCGAACAAATTGTCGGAGGATCAAACAATGTTCAATTTCAAGCAAATTCTAACAGAATTCCAACCGAAAAAAGATGTTTGTATTGAATGCTCTTCAACTCAACGTCACATCGATTAGGTCAGTAATGTTTTGTTATCTTTATGCGATGGGGAGGTGCTTCTCCCATCCCTAAAAAGAGAAACTTGATTTTAATAAAAGTAACAAGACCTATAGAAAGGGATCAACTGTACAATAAATTTCTGAGAAATTTCTCGCTTCTATATAAGAACAGGATTTTATTTAATTCTGTAAAGATACACCCTCCGATGTGAAAATTTCTTTTGTATCATCTGATCTCGCAATGAAATACGCGGAATATTTTTCCGAGAATTTTAAAGAGTTCGGTGAACTTACCATAAAGCCTATCCTGGCTTCGATCAAAGTTACTAATCTACCATGTTCAATGGATGAAGATGAAAAGCAATCGTTTATGGCGACTTTCGAAGTTTCTAGTCTGAGACTAATCGTGGGTAGGGTGGGAACCCTATCCCAGTTGGCTTTTGTACTGCGCCAGTGGAGATAGCTGAAACTCTATCAAAATCGTCATCCAACCCGTTTATGGAATTCAACATTCGTTTATCAATAACCGAAATATACGAATTAACCTACCCCCAGTGCAGCCGATGTCACAAATGGGGGCACTGGACTTCCAGCTGCAGTGGGATCCCTCCATATGGTATCTGTAAATCAGCCTCTTGTCTATCTCTGCCGTCGAATGACCGTTGCTCGCCCCTCCCCATCATATTCAAACTGCGGGGGAGCCATCCTGCATGGCGCAGGAGCTGCAGTAAGTTCCAGGCGTACAGAAGCCTTTTTATTCGTCCGGTTAAACCTACAACTTCCTTCTCTTGTGTGGCCGCACCGCGCATGGACGATTCAGAGATATCCCGGTTGATGGATATAAAGATAGAAGAGTCGCATAGAAGGTTGGAAAACTTTATACAAATGGCTGTGGGTGCTATCAACACGAATCCCACGATTCTAGTGGCATCTGTTCTTCCAGAGTCAAAAAAGAGAGGGGCTTCGGCCCATGCCGTCCCCCGATCAAGATCGGGAAGCTTATTCGACGTATGACTAAGGGAAATGATGATATTGCCCAGGGGCAAGTACCTTCCCTTGAGAGGGCTAGTGGTGGGAAGGGCAACCTTCCTGCACCTAGCTCTGTCTATGTGGGCAATCCCCCATCCAGCTAATCCATCACAATGCAGAGTACTCGTGAGCATTTTTCACTGAATATCCTTCAGTGGAACTCGAAAGGTGCTTCCGCCCTTAGACTTCTATCTTGCAAAGATGCAGATGTTATAGTCCTTCAGGATACGCGGTCTATCCGTCTCCCCAAGGACATTACTCGATTTATCCCAAAGCATATATGTTCCCACTATACTCCGTACATAACCCCACCTCACTCCTTTTTATCTCAAGGACTCTTGACCTTAGTTAAGTGCTCCTTAAGGTCCTCCCTCCTATTAAACTACTAATGTCCAGCCCTTTCTTGTTTAGTAGTTTCACTCAGTAAGAACGGTAAACGCCTAAGTCTAGCCAATGTCTACATCCATCCAGGAGAAAATTCACAAGAACCGTGACCTCTTGGATAGTATTATTGACAGCGTTTATGACATGATACTTGGGGATTTCAATGACAGAACTGGTCGTTGGATCAATGCAGCACTTTGCAGAGCTAGGAACGGTTATCTTATTCACAAACCCCCGTCACCTACCTTTCATTGCACATCAACAAATTCTATCCTCGACATTTTATTGCTTCACTCGAGGTGGTCGTTAAAACCCCTCTGCACGGAGCAGTCGCGCCAGAAATTGTCCACATCTCATGACCAAAGAGGGGCCCTCTTTCAAGCGGCTATCTAACTCTTTTCCATTATAGGAAATGAGAGTTTGACCAAATTTAATACTTACCTCTTTTCGCAAGCTACCGCGATTTTATCGACTACCTATAAAGGTCGTATATACAATCCCACTCCGACGAAACTCAAGGTCCTATCGAAATTGCTTAACCTCCCTAATCTCTCTGTTTCCACCAGACAGGCTCTCTCGAATGAATACTAAAGCACTAGATATAGGTTCCAGCTGAGTAGGGATAGGACGAGTATTGCTCGCCTTAATCCTTCTCAGTCTTTTTTTGGAAGATTTTCAAGAAGGAGAAGTTTGTTGATGGAAGGATAGAGCATTGGGTTGGATAGGGAATAAATAAAGTTTTGGAGGAGTCACACTAGCCCTACACAACTATAGAGATACTCAATCACCTCAACCAATCCCGCCTTGGTGTAACTTCAGGAGTAGGGATCTATCTGTTACGGATATCCTTAACTCCTGGGGTTCACTCCCGGGCATCTCCAAATCCGTCGTTCCACTTTCTTCTCGGGTCTGTCAGCTTTTGACAGCTGATCAGAGAAGAGAGGTGGCCGTCACAATGCTTTTAGCCTCCCCATCCGATGTAGCAGGCACTAATATTAGTAAGCGTGTTTTTATTCCTAAGAAAAAATCCTGCTCATGCCCTAAAGATCTGCGACCCATTTCGATTCAAAACGCCCTCGTGTCGATTTACGAAAAAGCGCTTGCGAGTAAAATCCGCGACCATTTAAGTAGGCGTAATTTGATCCCTCCAGGTTTTCATGGGTTCGTCAAAGGTCGCTCGGTCCATTCAGCAGTTGGTGAGGTGGAGCAGTTTTGTCGGGATAATATCCATCGTCTAGTTGTGGATGTTTTCCTTGACTTTTCTGCTGCATTTGACCGCATCTCCATTCCTTTTGTGATCTCTTCACTCATGTCCCTTGGGTTGCCTGCAAGAATTGTGAACCGATTGGAGATCCTGCTGTATACCAAGCGATTTTACTATGAAGACGACCCAGATGCGCGTCAGTTCTACCCTATTACGGGTGTGCTTCAAGGTTCCCCACTTTCTCCTATCTTATACCTTGCTGCCTCCATTAAATTATTCAAAATATTTAAACGCGAACAACGTCTAGTGGTATACGCTGATGACACCAGAGCCCTGTTCACTGGTCGCAGGTGTAAAGACGTAGTCTCTGACATCAGCCGTTTCTTTTCAAGATTAAAAGACCAGCTACCCCAATCCGATCTTATTTTAAACTCTGCAAAATCGCAGGTGGTAGTCTTTCATGGCTTTCCTGCAACAAAGAAAAAACTTAAGAGACTAGCACTCTCTGCGCTCTCCTCCATATTCGCCTCTGAACCACTCCCCACCTTTACAAGTCGAGTAAAATACCTGGGGTTCACCGTTACGGTGAACTGGTCGGCGAAAGCCTATCTGGATAGATTCAAATGTATCCTGAAGAAAGCTAGGTGGGCCCTGAAACGGGCTCAACATCTGTCATTGAAAGGGAAAGCCCAGGTGCGCCTCTGGGGCACTTGGGCTATCTCGGGATTAGTCTTCTTTTCTAGAGAACGTACCTCAGAGCAAAGGCTAAGGTTTCTTAAGCTCCTCGTCTCTCGTTTACCCAGCATAGTCCGTCTCGATTGGATTCTTCGGGGGGGGTGAAAGACCCCGGGTGGTTCAGTCGAAAGGCGGCGTGTTGGATCGGTTGGTGGGCTCAGATCCCCATTGACCTGAGGCCATGAAAGAGAAAGGGAAGATGAAGAAAAATGAAGTGGAAATTCTGTGATTTTTTTATCTGAATTTGTTATGACCTACTTTTTTTATTCTTGCATGCTATATTTCGGTGTATTTAATAAAGTCTTTATTTATTTATAACCCGGAACGTATTTTGGTCATATATTCGCAGAATAAGTGTACAAGATATCTTATATCGTCTTTAAGGTGTGATGAATTGCTTGCTGATTCGCAGGCAGATATTTCTGAAGCATTCGCGGATTTGTTTATGCTCGATGCAAAGAACTCCACTAACAAACATAGTGACAATATTAGAAAAGAAAACACGTTCATGTTAAAGCGTTTTGTAGTTTCACAATCTTCTGTCTATATAGAGTATGATCGATTATCGATACATTCATCTCATGATCCTGATGACATACATTTCTACCTGCTTCGAGCTTTAAGGTCCGTGCTGGCCTCGGTATTCACTGAGTTGTTTCAAATGTCAATTGATAAATGCGAACTACCACTAGATTAGAAATTTGCAACTGTAATTCCTGTTTTCAACCAGGGTGATATGCCCAATCCCGAAAATTATAAACCCGTGAACTTAACTAGTGTTGTTAGTAAAATTTTCGAACACATTATCTATAAATATGTAGATATTTAACTTATTGCACCAGTCAAACCAACTAGACCCACGTCAGCATGGATTCACGTTGGAAGATCGTGCTTGTCTAATTTAAATAGTAAATATTCTAACAGTAAAATATATAAATCAACACAAAATTACATAAAATTCCAATAAAACCTAGGTTCATATGTAGTGCGTTTAAATGTACATTAAAACCACTTTCTGTCTATATGAATAAAATACTTAAAGTAATTAAAGCACATTTTAAAAAATATTGCAAGGTAATCGAAATTAATACTGGTATAAAACACTATTTCAGTATTAATTCTACAAAAGAATTTTTAGAACAGACAAAAGGAATAAATTTTCAAAATATAAATACATACGATTTTAGTACGCTTTATACAAATCTAGATTTAGTAGATATTAAAGAAGCGTTAGTAAAATTAATTAACCTTATATTCGGAAAAAGATATACATATATATGTTATAATAATTATAACGCCTATCTAACAAAAATTAAGCCATCAAGTAAATATAAATATATGGATAAAATTGAATTAATAGAATCCTTAAATATTTTGATAAATCAAAATTATTTAAAAGTAGGGACATCTATATTTAGACAAGTAAAAGGTGTTCCAATGGGAAGTAATTGTAGCCCAATTATAGCTGACTTGTTTTTAAGCTTTATAGAATATGAATTTGTTCATAACTGTGTAAAAACTAAATCTAAACAATATAAATATATGAAATATATGTTTCGATACATTGATGATATATGTGTATTTAATTCTAATAATTTTTATTCAATTAGTGAGCACATTTATCCAGAAAGCCTTATTCTTAACAAAACCAATATTAATGATAAAGAAGGTGTATATCTAGATATGAACATTAAATTAACATTAACTAAAACTACTATTAATTTATATCGTAAAGATGACATATTTAAATTTACAAGAAACATATTTTTGCATGAGCATTCATGCATACCATATAATATAAAATATAATACATTAAATAATGAAATTTTAAGAATTGCAACAATATGTAATGATATTGGCTTTCTTCAAAATCATTTAAATAATTTAATAGATACATATTTTAAACTAGGTTACTATAAAAATAACATCAAGCAGAAAATAGTAAAATATATAAATCAACACAATAATATAAAGAATAAATTTAAACTCTTAAGTGGCAAATTTTTATGGATGGATAATAAATAATATACTTTGTATTAGAATAAGGTACTAGATAGTTATTTCAGAGGAAATACATCCATTAGCATGTATTTGGCCCCGCTGCTATGTTGGGTAGAGGAGTTAGGGGCCGAAACCTGATAGCATAGCAGTTCCTCCTGATGACCTCTAATTCTTATTCTGATACAACGTCTGTTATTTATTAGTCAATTCATAAAAATGACTTTTATTTTAAATTTTAAAATTTTTATTTTAACTTGATTTAAATTATAAAAAATCTTATAACAATTATTTATTTTATTATTTAATTATTAAATTTTGATTTAGCATTATTATGTTTTGTTTAGTTTATAATTATATTAAATACGTAGACTCTGTTAGTTGATTTGATTACTTTGTGATTACTTTGGATTGATGAAGTGTCTGATGGAATAGCAGTTGATTGTGTCTTTATTGACTTCAGTAGAGCATTTGACTGTATATGTCATGAAAATCTTATTGAAGTGCTTGTAGACTGTAATGTAGATCCGATGGTCGTTAAATGGCTTTACACATTTATAACGCAGAGTTCTTGTCGTGTTCGTGTGGGATCAAGCTTTTCATTACCTCGTTCAGTTGCATCAGGTGCACCTCAAGGTACTATTTTGGCCCTTTACTTTTTAATACCTACATAAATACGTTAGTAAAAAAGTTGCATTGTTCGTATTTGGCTTTTGCCGATGACCTTAAGATCTGGTCTGTAATTTCACCATAAGCGATATACATATATTGAAACGGGATTTAAATATTATTTACGATTGGTGTGTTCGATCAGAACTCATACTAAATGTAGGTAAGTGTGTTCATTTGCATGTTGGTCGAAATAATATAGCAGCTAGTTACATGTTAGGCCCTAGTATCGTATGTACAGCAACTCGCACCGTGACCTTGGCACAATTGTTCAGTCATCTCTCAGGACTCACATGAATACGGACAGACTGTGTTTAAAGGGACTACGTCCTCTTTATTTATTATTGTGTAAGCAGACTCCATTTTAAAATAGGAGAAATATCAAGAAAAGTCAACTAATTTTTGTTTTCAAATTTTCAACCACTTCTGCGGTCATCATCAGGAAAACGTCATTGCACACATTACAACAAACATATATTGCCAAACCAAATCCGGAAGAAACATATCGGAAGTTAATCTGGAAAAATAAATTTGCCATTTGTAATAAAAAGGGTTGGCACATCCGGTTTAATTCCCTCGAAATTGTTGTCGGGATCAAGGTAACGCAATATGATAGCCTCTTTTATTTGCTTTGTAGACTTATCACTTTCGTGGGCAATAATTTCTGCACCGGCAAAATTTATGTCATGGCCGTTGGCGGCAAAGTGATTCCAAACCGCTGGGTTGATATGTCCAAGACGTAGTGCCCGCTTGTGACCCAATAATCGAACAGCAAGTTTTTCACCTGTTTGTCCTACGTAATAAGCCGCGCAACCATTACACGGTATACGGTAGATCCCTCTAATCTTTTTATATTTTGATTTAATTTTGAACAAACCAGAAATACCAGGCCCACGTTTACAACATACGGTACTGTGAGAACCAGTGCTTCTAAATGATAGTCTTAACGCGTGTTGGAGACGAATAAATGAGTGATCGTTCTAAAACGGAAAATTTAAATATTTTGATGCAGGCTTTACATAGTAAAGCCTGTAAACATATATATGTTTTTTGTAAGATGTGCAATGACGTTTTCCTGATGATGACCGCAGAAGTTGTTGAAAATTTGAAAACAAAAAATATTTGACTTTTGATTTTTCTCCTCTTTATTTATTGATAATTTAAATTAACATATGATATTTTTTAATAATTTAAATCATATCTTAATAATTTAAATCATAATAATTTAAATCATAACATAAATTAATGCGGTTGGACCTGCCGTAAGTAGTGCTTTAGCTCATATATTTTCATTTAGCCTGATCAATTCGTGGATTCCTGCAATATGGAAGTCTTCTATTGTTGTGCCAATCCCTAAAAAACAGCCAGCAACTGCTTGTTTAGATTTTCGCCCTATCAGTTTGACCAGTGTTCTCTCTAAATTACTAGAACGAGTTATTGCCAAAAGGCTACTCGAGCATCTAAACTTTAACAGCATTCTTACTGATTCTCAACACGGATTTAGACAAGGCCTATCTAACTTGCTTACCGCGAGAGAGTTGGATGGAAGTACTTAGCTCAGGACTTTGTTTCGACGTCGTATTTCTAGATTTTTCGAAAGCCTTTGATCGTGTTCCACATAAAGGTCTTGTGTCACTCTTAATTCACTACGGCGTCCCTCGTGTAATCTGCTCTTGGATTGAAAATTTTCTTTCATTGCGTACGTTTAAGGTAAGAGTTGGTGAGTCTTTATCTGCAGAAAGAAGTATGTCGACAGGTGTCCCTCAAGGTTCTGCATTACATCCTCTATTATTTATCACGTTCCTTAACGATTTACTCTTACGTATTGAGAACTCTCACTTGGCATTCGCTGATGATCTTAAAATTTGGACTGCTATACGAGATATTGATGACTGTAATTCTTTACAGGCAGACTTGGATCGCGTTCATGATTGGTGCCGCTCTACTGGATTACATCTTAACGTTGATAAGTGTATACTTATGAGGATGGGTAAAAAATCCAGTAATTTTACATATCATATCGGAGATGTTCTTCTCACTGAAGTATCACATCATAGGGATTTAGGAATTATTGTGCAGGCATCATTAAAAACTAAACTTAATAGTGAAAGAGCAATAAAAAGCGCTAATCGTGCTCTATATATTGTAAAGAACTCATTCCTTAAGATTACCACTAATGTCTTTAGAAATTTGTTTAACACGTTGGTTCGTCCGCATTTAGAGTATGCAATTCAGGCTTCTTTCCCGGTCACCAAACAAGAAAGGACAGATATTGAGTCAGTCCTAAGGCGAGGTTCTCGTTTATGTTCAAATGCGAGAGTGGATTACGCATCTTGATTATATTTGCTAAGAATTCAACCGATGTTATCACGATTTTTGTTTCTTGACTTAATAGGAATGTATGCACTTGTACACCGGTTGGACGGTTATCCGAGTGGTTCGATCACATTACGTTCATCGATTTTGAGAGGTCACAGCAAAACTGTCTATAAAACAAGGCATGGTAGGTATCCAAAATGCTGGAGACTGTCGCACAGGGTACTTAATATTTGGAATTCTCTGCCTGAGGAAATCGCTTCCGCCCGGAGTCTGCATTTGTTCAAAAAATTATTAAAGACATGGATCATCAAGAAGACGAGAAACGAGTCATGGACATATTTGCAGTGATTTTTATTTTTTTTGCTTGTTGACTTCTTTTTCTTCCTATCTTATTTTTTAGTTTTATCATTTTTTTAACTGTGATCAGGCAAAATAGCCTTATGGCTAAGCTTTGTAAGAATAATAATATCAGATAACTGAGTCGACGTATTTTATTCTATATATAAATTAAAAATAAAAATAAATAATTATAAATAATAAATAATTTATACAATTTATATTTTTATAGCGATAAAATTTAAAATTAGAATTTTTAATCAATTCTCATGGTTAGATCAGCTAACTGTGTATATTATTTTTTTACTATATATTAATTTAAAATAAGTTTAAAAATCAGTCAGATATAAATGGAATATTATTACCTCCCATCTTATTACTCTAAATACAGATAGATATTCCTACTTTTAGATAATTTTGATTTATAAAAATGATCGTTTTTGTACAGATTAGTCTTTTTGCAACTCGGTCTTCTTAAAAGTTTTTATTTTAGTTGTAATTTTGTCAAACGCATACTATAATTAAGAAAATAAATATTACAAAATAAACAGAATTAAATTTCGTTAAAGTTCAAGATCTTCATCTGAATCGGAAAACATAATTTTTTTATTTTTATATGATTCTGACCTTGAACAACGTTCATCGTTTATTTCCTTTGATGTTTCTATCTGATTCCCAATTTCGTAACCATTTAATTCTGAAATCAATCTACTTAGTTCTTCAGATCGATTTACATTAACAATCTTTACACAAAATGAATAAGAACACTCCAAATCAATTATATTTTCATGACCAGTTAAACTTTTTAGTTTGTCGACAATTTCGCTCTTTCTTTTGTCGGGTTGAACATCTTTCGCAGATTTATTCCATAGTTTAAATTGGAATAGCATTTCTTTCAATGGATCAAGATTGTCGGCTACCTCTATAATACGTCTAAGCTGATCTAATTCGTTACGTTGATTTTTAAAAAATTCTGTTCGTAGCTTTTGCCACTCTGACTTTGAAATTGCAGTATACGGTTCAACAAATCCTATCAAATTTGAATCTGCTAGCTGTAATTTCGCAGCATTTGAATACAATGACATACCCAAATATTTAGCACGTTTTCGAATCGCAATAAGCTGCTTGCATCCGTTATTAGCAAATATACAGCGTACACAGTTAGATTTTAATTTTTTACAGGCTTCAAAAGCTGATGATTTACTACTGAACTCAACAAATGCAAAACCTTTTGGATCCTTACTTGTCTGAAATTTTGGTATACTAACGTATGCCACATTTCCAAATTGTAAAAAGTACTGTGAAATTGCACTGTGCGTAAGTAACTCCGAGTTTTGATATGAATCTGTACATTCAATGTATATTGTGCGTTTATCCATTTTGTTCTTGGAAATAGGTACAAATGGTGTATTCCTTTTGACCTTGTATTTTTCGATATTGTCTTTGTAATTGTTTTCAGGCTCACACAGATGTAGCTGATCGCTTTGCCTAACGGCTTCAGCGACCAATTCAAAACTTCCATTGCACATATTCATTAGTTTGTTAAACTGTTTAAGATTTTTAAAAGAAATACTGTAATCAGATTTATCTAGACAGTTCATTATGTAACGATCCTTACTTAGATTACTATCAGATAAATAGAATTCCATCTGTTGGCAGATTTCCTTCAACAATATTTGCTTGTCTTCGTTTTCAGACATCTATAATGTACGGGATGAGCTGATGAAGCCCAATGTAAAACCCTATGCCGGTATAATAATCAATATAACTCTATAACAATAATATCAAGTTAGAATTCTATAAATGAATGCATTGCTCGTAATTCCACCATTCCTTGATATTTCAATGTCGGAAACGAAATTTTTATTAGATAACTGTTTATGTAGAAAATATAAAACTTTGGTTGCACGACTAACACATTGTGATATACATACCTTAATGACAGAACAACAGGACACAGGTGATAGGATTTTGACTCAACCTGAAATTTACTAGTTATTTTTATCATGGGTAGTTTTCCTCACTCATTATATTCTCATCGCTTCCAAATTAAAGGTTGGCGTCTCAAGTTGAACCCTGAGACAAGCAATAAACTAAAAAAATTATCAACCTTATAACTTCCATTTTGTGTAATAAACGTATATCCTACCTCACACATCAAGTTATATACATCAAGGTTTCATATACTGAAGAATTTATATCTGTACTGAAGGGTTAGCCTAGTCGGTACGGTAAGGCTTAGACCTACCGATCGAAATAACTCAGGCTCGAATATGAAAGTGCAAATAATGTTCCAAAGGAAAAACTATAGCGGTACACAACATTCTGATGACTCCGGGCGTACCATTGCATGGCAGTAGCTTACGAAACAATACTAATTTGGCTGGCTAAAATCTGGCATGTTGTGAGTCAAGGTGTATGAAGTTGGATGTAATGAAGGAATGCCACCGTGGCTTGTTTCTGCTGCGAAATCACATTGTGTGATCTGGCAAAAATTACAAAATAAATGAAATAATCCATCAAAGGATCACCAACATCGATTCTATAATTTCACATCAGTGTTAAATACAAAAAAGATTACATTGCATATATTCTTTCAAAGTATATAAAGAATATATATACCGATATATCTTTGGATACGATATTCTATATTTTTTATGAATGTTGTCTCAATGCTCTGAACGTCAAGACTATGGTGTGCCCTGTAAGCGACGCGCTCAGGTACGGCCTGACCTGAACGATAAGTCATCAAGGGTCTTTTCAGCAAAAGCGACTGCGGGGGTAACCAAACTAGCTACTTTATGAAAGCTGAACAAACAAGAAAACGAGTTCGAATCGCAACACTCAATGTTGGCTCGCTGACTGGCCGTTCTTTGGAAATCGCCGAGGCCCTAAAAAGACGACAAATCGATATATGTGCAGTGCAAGAAACGCGTTGGTCGGGGGACTAATCTAAACAAATTGGTCTTGGTTTCAAATGTAAATACTACAGAAAAACCTAGAACGATCAGTGGCGTCGTTATCATTGTCTTAAGCCGTTTGCAAAATAGTATTGCGGAAGTTAATCGATACAGTGACCCACTGATGAAAATCACCGTCGCATATGATACCCGGATAGTTCACATCTTCAGCGCATATGCGCCACAAACAGGATGCGACAAGGTAGTCAAAGAAAAGTACTGGACACAGATCGACGAACTGACCGCTGAAGTACCAAAGGATCACATGATAATCATCGCTGGAGATCTAAACGCCATGTCGGTGTCGCAAAGGATGGACACAACTGTCATAGCGGAAAGGGATTTGGACGAAGATACGACAATGGTGGGCAAATCCTTGAATTCGCAGACACACATGACCTAGTTATATGTAATACTTGGTTTCAAAAACGAGCATCACACCTCATCACTTTTCATAGTTCCTAAAATAAAACCCAAATCGACTATATCCTGGTTCGACACGGTGATCTCAAACTGGTAATCGATACAAAATTTATCCCGTATGAAACAGTGACAACTCAACATATACCTGTCGTCAAAACCCTGAATATCACCTCGCCGAAGCAACCTCGCGCAGAACGTAATGTGAGACCTCTTATAAAATGGTAGAAATTTAAGGAAGCAGAATCCGACTTGAAGCCTCTAAAAAATATGGCACCCATAACGACGATAAATGAAACATGGGAAAAGCCAAAACGTTCATTACGAAATTCGCCCAAGAGATACTTGGTACTACAAAACCTGGAACACGACGACTCGATAAAAGTTTATGGCTATGGACCGAGGAAGTTGAAGAAAGTGTTCTACAAAAAAACGCAGTTAGCACGTCTGGCTCGCAATCAAATCTTCCGAAGAATGGGAAAAATACAAGGGAGCTAAAAATAAAACAAAAAAGTTGTAGCTAAAACTTAAGCAAACAAGTTCGATGGTTTATATGAGAGACTCGACACACGTGAAGGAGAACGTAAAATTTATAGAATCGCCCGGACAAGATACCGAAAAACGCAGGATACTGAAAAGTTTTGTGGAATTAATGATCAAAACGGTGTCTTGCTTACCCGTAGGACGCAGGTATTAGAGCGATGGCGAACTTACTTTAATGACATATCCACCCAGGAATTCGAACACCCACCCATCCCACATCTTCCGCCAATCGAATGCCCAGTTATGCCTATAGCAGCTATCGAGGTTGAAAGTGCACTACATAAAATGAAAAACTCAAAAGCTACGGGGCCTGATATGTAGCTTCAGAATTCTGGAAATCAAGCGTACATTATTTATTATCTAAATAATTAAATAATAAAATAAATACTTGTTATAAGATTTTTTATAATTTATATCAAGTCAAAATTGAAAATTGAAATTTAAAATAAAAGTCAATTTTTATGAATGACTTATAATAGACGATGTGTAGGTATAAGGATTAAAGGTCATCATCAGAAACTGCTATGCGATCAGGTTTCTGCCCCTATTCCTTGACCAAACATAGCAGCGGGACCAAAAACGTGCTAATGACGTATTTCCTCTGATGAAATTTGATTATATAGTTTCTTATTCTAATACAAAGTATATTATTTATTATCCATCCATAAAAACTTGCCGCTAATGATTTTAAATTTATTTTTAATATTATTGTGTTAATTTATATATTTTACTATTTTCTGCTTGATGTTATTTTTATAGTAACCTAGTTTAAAATATGCATCTATTAAATTATTTAAATGATTTTGAAGAAAGCCAATATCATTACATATTGTTGCAATTCTTAAAATTTCATTATTTAATGTATTATATTTTATATTATATGGTATGCATGAATGCTCATGCAAAAATGTTTCTTGTAAATTTAAATATGTCATCTTTACGATATAAATTAATAGTAGTTTTAATTGATGTTAATTTAATGTTCATATCAAGATATATACTTTCTTTTTCATTAATATTACCTTCATTAAGAATAAGTCTACCTGGAAAAATTTGTTCGTTTATTGAATAAAAATAGCTAGAATTAAATACACATATATCATTAATATATCGAAACATATGTTTTATATCTTTATATAATTTAGATCTATTTTATGAACAAATTCATATTCTATAAAGTTTTAAAATAAATCAGCTATAATTGGGTCACTATTGCCTCCCATTGGAACATCTTTTATTTGTCTAAATATATATGTCCCTTCCTTTAAATAATTTTAATTTATTAATATATTTAAGTATTTTGATAATTCAATTTTATCCATATATTTATATTTACTTGATGATTTAATTTTTGTTAGATATGCGTCATAGTTATTATAACATATATATAAATCTTTTTCCGAATATAAGATTAATTAATTTTTCAAATGCCTCTTTAATATCTACTAAATCTAGATTTGTATAAAGCGTACTAAAATCGTATGTATTTATATTTTGAAAATTTATTCCTTTCGTCTGTTCTAAAAATTCTTTTGTAGAATTAATACTGAAATAGTGTTTTAAACCAGTATTAATTTCGATTACCCTGTAATATTTCTTGATGTGTGGTTTAATTACTTTAAGTATTTTATTCATATAGACAGAAAGTGATTTTGATGTACATCTAAACGCATTGTTTAGATGTACATCATGTGCATCTATTCCTTTTGTGTGTTCTATAAATTCTTTTGTAGTGTTAAATAGTGTAAAATAGTGTTAAAAAAGGAATAAAATACTGAAATAGTGTTTTTAAAAAAGGCTTTAAAAGAACACAGCTACCGTTGCGAAGCTCAGCTACCCTTAAGATCCCTTTTTAAGACGCTTTCAAAAGCAAAATGAATCGGTTACCGAGAAGATGCAACGTTGATGTCTGCATAGTTCATGGGAATTATAGAAACTTAGGAAAACGAGTAATTCGCAGTCGCTTTTACGAGGAGCCACCACCGTGCACGAAAGTCTGTCAGATATATGACCACAAAAACAGACTTGTAATAATTGTTTCTAAATTTAAATTACTACATTCATATGTTGTGTTTATATTTAAATCATTATAATTTACTTCTTTCATCAGTATATCATAATAAAGCTTTTTGCATATGAAGACAAAGTAATTGCTAATTACTTTAATTAGCAATTACTTTCTTTAATTACTTTCTTTCATCAGTATATCATAAAGCTTTTTGCATATGAAGACAAAGTTATGCTTTAATTTAGTAAGTTCTGTATACATATCTTTATTAATTTGATTTTTCATTTTTTAATTGTTTGCTATTTCAATTTTCTCTCTAATTTTATCGGGCTTATATCCCACGGAATAATATCATTTGAGATAAATTCTAATATATAAGTTTTCTGTATTTAAGCTTTTACTATAAATCAGCTTACCAAAGTAAGCACTTAAGTCATTATATAACAAATTGTAAATTTTATTTCTATTGTTATTATTTAATCTATATTTATACCCTTTTGATTGCATGTTCCCTAATTCATTGTTTTCAATTAATTCTAGATTATGAGTGCATATATGTTTAATGAACATATATGCACTCATAAAATAAATGAACATTGTTCATTTATTTTATCAAAATTAAGACTTTTACAATTGCATTCTGTTTCTATAATGTTTATAATATTATCGTTACATATTGATTTCAATTCTTTATTATAATTACAAATTTTTCGTCCTAATGGTGGTAGGAGTATATACCTTATTAAACTCCTGTGTCTTTGCTACATCGATATCTAATATTTCTACAGCTTCTTTAACCGCGTTCTGCGCAATATACGTATGTTTATACATACGTATAAACATATTGTTGCACCACGTTAAATCGTATGTTGGAAGCACTGACGATACCTTAAGGAAATTGTCTTTCTGAGTAGTATAGATAGCTCACAATATACAATAGCGAGTATTGACATCGAATCTCTATATACCAATATCGATAATACTAAAGGAATCCAGGCCGTGTACAAAAGAATGACTCTTGTTGAATGGGATGAAAAACGAAAAGATTGAATTGTTAAACTATTAAAGACCGTGCTTGAAAACAATTACTTCAAATTCAATAATAAGTTCTACCGCCAAGTATCAGGAACTGTTATGGGTACATCGGTGGCGCCGGTTTATGCCAACCTGTATGTTGCAGACACTGAGGAACAATTTTTGGCTAAGGTAGGATGTGAACCGAAACTATGGTTGCGCTACATTGATGATGTGCTAATCATATGGCCAGGTTCGCCTATGGACTTGAAAAATGCTATATCAAGGCTAAATAAGTCTAGTGAGCTGAAATTCACGCTGGATATAACAGAGGATGCTAAGTCTACAACATTCTTGGATATCAACATTTGTATCATGGAAAACGGCAACATAGAAACATACCTATACCGGAAAGAAAATTGGAGACCATCATATATTGATCAACGAAGCTGCCACCCTGAATCAACAAAGAGAAATCTAGCATTTAACGAGGCCATCCGTTGTAGGAAGATATGCTCATCAAATCTGTTCGAAAATGCAATGACGAAGCTATCCGATCATCTTATACAACGTGGATATGGTAGGCAAATGATCAGAAAACAAATTGATAAAGCAAGACGGAAAACTAGAGAGGAACTAGTCAAAGTTAAGGAAATTGATACTATCAAAGAAACCTTTCCAGTAGTTATTCCTTATCATCCTGCCTTGATAAGTCTTTCTGCAGACATCTCTAAAGCATATAAAGATACGGTACCGTGAGGACTAATACCCACCAAACGTCCACTAATTTACTTCAGTAAAAAACGAAGTTTCAAAGACAGCTTGGTACACACTTCCATCAACAGAGATGGAACAGGATACACTTCTTTCAATGGAGTAAAAAAGTGCGGAACACCACGCTGTTTATGCTGTCGGGAGATTGAAGAAGGCAAAGTAGTTTACAGTACGATAACTAATCTGGATTACCCAATTTGAGGTAACTTTGACTGCCGAACGACAGGTGCTGTATACAAAGCAGAATGTATCGACTGCGCCGCCCAATGTGGGAGAGACAGGTCGTGCACTGAAAGATAGACTGACAAACCGTCGAGCTGACATAAAATCAAACATGAAGGGATAAAAAAAGAGTACTTCATCTGAGAATAATTACAATACTGACGGTATAGTTGAGCATTGTGCAGAATATCCCACCCATAAGATTAAAACAACCATTATTGAAGGAAATATATCCAATGTACCTGACCGCAAACGACGAGAGCACTATTGGATTGGACAATTAATGACCAATCTAATATTGAACTCAAAAAGTGATTATAAACTGAAGAAAAATAACAAACCCCCGTGAATTCTTCCCGGTTATAAATGACGCAACTTATCCTAAGACAAATAATTTTGAGCACTTATTGTAAAATTTTTGTTTGTTGCAGTGATCTAGCATTGTGAACAAGGCTTTGTCGAAACGTAAAAAATATTTATTGTACTTTACTGCTTTTTTAAATGAATTTTCAAAATATAAAAGATCTGTATCAACGATCAGCAGTGGCGGATTTAAGTAATGATACTATATATATAATTATTTAAACAATTTAATTATTAAGCAACAGAGATAATGAATGATTTTTAAAAGAAAAACTAGTTTCGGCTGGTGCCTTCTTCAGTTACTAGAGCTTACTACCATTTCCACGCACTTTGATTTTTATTTTTATACCACGTTTCTGGGACGGAAGAATTTTACATTAATTTTACAAAGTTAACTGCTTTTTTGTTAATGATCCTTTTAGTTCAGACATAAGTTGCACTGTCCAATACAGTTCTTTTCGTCTCCTTTCCTTTAGATCCAATAATTCATCTTCAATAATTGCTAATCTGAATTTATGGTCTGGATTGTCTTGAATATGTGTCACCGCGGCATCACAGCTTTGCTTCTTTGTTTTTATCTGCGAGCGTCTAAGATTCATGCGCTTGTGCATTTGTTTAGATGTTTCCCCAACATACTGTCTTGCGCATTTATTACACGTCAAAAGATATACGACGTTTCTTGACTTGCAGTTAAGCTTACCGCTCACTGTGTACAGGGAATTTGATTTTGTAGTTTTGAAGACTATTGTCTCATTTATATCAGGACAAGTTTTGCAGCGCTTGTCTCTACAGGGTCTGCAATAATTTTCTTTGCGCAATAGCATTGAGCTGGTACATCTCGATCTTACTAATATATTACGAATTTTAATATTGCTAGAGAGCGCTATGCGAACGTTCGCTCTATTACCGAATTCTGAAATGGTGGAGGCAAGTGTTTGTGCCATATGGTATTTTACACAATACAAGGCTTGATGGAATTCAAAGCTAACCCAGCTAGTATTATTCGTGTTGTCTTTTATTCGAGCTTTAATGAATTCATTCCTATTTTTAGATATGACTCTATCAATTGCCACCTGTATCTGACGTCTTTTATAACCGCGCTGTTTGAAATACCCTCTAATATTATCAACTTCCTTATAGAATTCTGATTCCTTAGAGCATAACCTTCTCACTCTCACTATTTCATTATATAATATTTCGTTTAATTTGCGGGGCATGATGGCTAGACGCATGCAAGTATGCCGGCTTCCAAGTCTGTTTCCGGTATAACCTTGTATGAAGATTGTTGTTTACCTTTTCTTTATATATTTCGACATCCAAAAACTTAGCAGTCACCCGATAAGCTCTCGACCTTGAAATGCAACGGACCCAGTGCATTCAGGTCATCAACTGTCTCTAATAATGACTCATTTGTTCCATTCCACAGTAAAAATATATCGTCTATGTACCTTACATAAGTTAATGGTCGAATTTCCCTATTTGCGAAAAACGTTTCTTCGATAGCGGCCACATACAACACGGCAAAGAGGGGTGCTACTGGTGTTCCCATAGCACAACCAATTTTCTGTTTGTATATAATATCGTTAAACTCGAAATAGTTGTTGTTAAGAACAGTAGACAGTAATCGTGTTGATTCTTCAATCATACATTCACTATAGCTGCATTTTCTTAAATATAGCTCTACTTTCGTAATACCATCCTCGATCGGTATACTTGTATACAGAGCTTCAATGTCCATCGTCATCATTATGGTGTTAGTGCTTAGTGATGATTTAATTTCTTCTAATTTATTTATAAAGTCAGTAGTGCTAGATATGTATGACGAAACATATTTTAATGCCGGTTTAAGCAATGTGGTGAGATACTTGGAAAGTCGTTCTGTTGCTGTACTGTTGTTACTCACTATTGGCTGGCCTGGACATTGACTTATTTCTTTATGTGTTTTAGGAAGCATATAAAATCTTCCTGCTTTTGCATTTTCGTTTTCGGAAACCAATCTCTTTTATATGTTCATCACCACAAATTTGGCGGTTGAGTAAAACCGCCAAATTTTGGCGGTTTTACTCAATAACAAAATATACAAAAAGGATCTCATAATGGACGATCCCGTCAACAGCCGGTTTAACGATTATTACCTATATATATATATATATATATATATATATATATATATATATATATATATATATATATATATATATAGTTTAGATTATTTATTCAAATCAGCTCCGGGATCCTTTGACGGATACTTGTATATATTAATACTCGGATTTTAAGTCAAACCGGAAACACAAAGATATCGTTTTATTCAAGCTTTCGACCAACTAGTGGCCTTCTTCAGGAAAATAATATTGTAAGATGTTGTAATCAAGAAAATTTTTACTTCTTTATATATATATATTTAATACTAATTATTGTTGGATGAAATCAGGACAATTGTCCTGATTTCATCTAACAATAATTAGTATTGTATAATATGAATCCGATTGAAGAAAGGATCTCAGGAGGCAGTTCTATCGCACAAAATCAATCTAATATATATATATATATATATATATATATATATATATATATATATATATATATATATATATATATATACATGACTAGAAGTGACATGGTGACTGAAAGTCGTGAATCAAAGTCCAGTCTATCAAGCAACACCATTTAGTATAAATGCCGTATTTCGTGGACCGTTGATCCACGAAATCCTGGACCGTAGAAATCCTGGACCCTTGTCTACTCAACACATTCGTGCATTACTATTATACCTGCCGTATCCATTTAGGATCCAACGAGTGCAGCGACGATTCAACAACAAACTCTGCCTAGTGTTTAAGGATGGTCCGGCAATTTGATCTGGTAAAGAGCGAAAGCCTCAGACAATTAAGCAAAGTGTCGGAAACGCCTTTATTCACAATGTCACACAGGCAACCGAAACGACCAGTGTGTACCTCATTCTACTGATGAGTGTTGCCGGGTACTCATCATTTCGATGCTGAAGTGGTCGTCTAGAAGTGACATGGTGACTGAAAGTCGTGAATCGAAGTCCAGTCTATCAAGCAACACCATTTAGTATAAATGCCGTATTTCGTAAGAAATCCTGGACCGTTGTCTACTCAGCACATTCGTGCATTACTATTATACCTGCCGTATCCATTTAGGATCCAACGAGTGCAGCGACGATTCAACAACAAACTCTGCCTAGTGTTTAAGGATGGTCCGGCAATTTGATCTGGTAAAGAGCGAAAGCCTCAGACAATTAAGCAAAGTGTCGGAAACGCCTTTATTCACAATGTCACACAGGCAACCGAAACGACCAGTGTGTACCTCATTCTACTGATGACTGTTGCCGGGTACTCATCATTTCGATGCTGAAGTGGTCGTCTAGAAGTGACATGGTGACTGAAAGTCGTGAATCGAAGTCCAGTCTATCAAGCAACACCATTTAGTATAAATGCCGTATTTCGTAAGAAATCCTAGACCGTTGTCTACTCAGCACATTCGTGCATTACTATTATATATATTAGTTTAAAGAAATACCAGGAATACAGAAAAAAAATATTAACGTTTTCGGCCGAAGCCTTTTTCAATCTAAAACAAGTGAAAGCTTTGACATTGGCTATTAAATACTGGTGTGCACGCTTCAAGTTATTTTAGTCATTGATTTTTTCTATTAACAGTTAAAATAGCTATTTGCGGCCAATAACATGTGTGAAAATATATACAAGTTATAAAAATAACTTGTAAAAAATATACATTAAATATATTTACTTAGTCAGACCAGCTAACTGAGTATACGTATTTTATTTATTTATAAATTAATGTTAAATAAAAATAATTAAATAATAAATAATAAAAATAATTAAATAATAAATAATTTAATAATTTTAATAATCATGAAACTTATATCAAATTAAAATAAAAAATTGAAATTTAAAAATCCATTTTTATGAATTGACTAATAAATAACAGACGTTGTATCAGAATAAGAATTAGAGGTCATCAGGAGGAACTGCTATGCTATCAGGTTTCGGCCCCTAACTCCTCTACCCAACATAGCAGCGGGGTCAAGCACTTGCTAACGACGTATTTCCTCTGATGAAATCTGATTATATAGCATTATATTCTAATACAAAGTATATTATTTATTATCCATCCATAAAAATTTTCCGCTAATGATTTTAAATTTATTTTAAATATTATTGAATATAATATTAAATTGAATTGGTTTAATTGAATTGGAAAAATTCAAAGAACTCGCATTGTGTAGGCTTTCAGGTAATTGTTTGTTGTCATATAATAAATGATATTTGGTTCCCGATCGTCTAAAACGTTTGTTTTAGATATGAATGATCATAAATAGATTCACATTATTTTGCAAAATATGTAATTATTTCTTTAAATTTAATTTAAGCTAAATTGAATTTATTAAGATTTATATTTAATAAATTCAAATTTATTGTTGAATCTTATTTATATATTATACTATTTTGTATTTTGAATTAAAATTATTAGTATATATCATTAATATATAGAAAAATATGTCTTTTAAATTTTTTAAATGATTTTAAATGTTTAAGTTTATTTTTATTTTCACTCTATCTTGTTCAAACAATAATTAAAATACCAGTTCTATGACTTAAAATTATTTGATTTTATCAAATAATTTAATAATCAATCTTATTTGATTTTTTAATGACCTGCGATCGATCATTCGATCGCAGCGAAAGCGATCGAATATTTACATTTTTTGTTGCGATGATAAAAATTTGACTAAATTATAATTTGAAAAATGCGTTGTCCTAATGATGATAACTATCAAAAATTCTAATTATTTTTAAGAAAATATTATTTTACATCTCTTTTGTTAATAAAAACTTATTAATTACGAAATAATAATATAATATAATTATAATATAATCATCAGATGCAAACTAGTAGCATATCTTAAATGTTAAGATGAAAACATTTATCTTAACGGCTTTAGATTTTATTTTAAAAAAAAATCTAAATTTGTCCCATAATATTTAAAAACTGATTTTTAGAAAAGATTTCAAGATTTTTAGAAAATCTCGAAAATCACGCAAATAAAAAAAACAGAAATAAATTTTTCCAAAATCGGTATTAAGAAATACAAAATGTATAGTATTTTATAAAGAGCGCCATAGTTGATCATTTTCTAACTTGTGAATCGACTTTTTAAACGCCTTGCTATCTGCCCACTCGCTGTCCAAATATGAATCATCTTCATCTTCCTGCAACCTCTAAAATATTTGCATATTTAAATTAATCTATAAATATTAAATGCACTGGAAATCAAATTGAGCAAGAAAACTGTCTAGACAAAAACCGTTGCCGAGCATTGGCAATTCGGGTCGCTTCGTATTTATTTTGAGTTTCGCTAATATTTTTGATCGAAAATATGTTTAAATTCCTCAAACATATTGAATTTTTGTATAATTTTCTAGTCTGCAAACTTACTACAAACTGACTGAAAGAAAACCAGTCGATAGAAAACCTCTACAATGTACATGTGGATTGCAATATATAGGAAAAACATCAAATGTTAAAAACTAGGTTTAGGCAACACATATATAATATACAGCATAATAGTCAAACTATATTTCATAAACATATGAGATTAATAGGACATGATATTAAAAACTGTAAATTATTTATTTTAGAACATATTATCGAAGAAAACATTTCTATATTAAATCAAAAACTATTAGAAAAAGAAGATTTTTGGATTAAAACGCTTAATTCCATGTACCCATTAGGATTGAATGACGTGGTACAAGGAATTGGCAGAAGTAGTATAATACATAATAAACAACTATATTATAATAATCCGGTTAAACGCAAACCAAGAAGTCATGGTGATAAAAGGAATAGGAAAAATAGAGTTAAAAATATTAAAAAAGATATGTATATAAATGAACAATTAGAAATATTAAAACAACTTTTAAGTGATAATAAGCTAAAAGATCTTTATGTAAATATAAGAAGTTTTTCTAAAGATATCATATGTTCAATAAATCAAAAATTAATTAACGACTATGATAGGCTAAGTTGTATAATAGACAGTTATTGTAATACAAAATACTATAATCGTACAATAAATGTTAATAATAACAATAGAAAATATACATTAACCATAAACTTCATTAATAAATGTATAGATAACATAAATATAGCCGGACTTTTAAATAATTCTAAAAGTAAAGAAATAATAGGGTCAGATTTAAGTAAATATATTCCTAAAATAAGGTATAAACTCCTACCACCATTAGGACGAAAAAATTGTAATTATAATATAGAATTAAAATCAATATGTAACGAAAATATTAGAAACATAATGGAAACAGAATGCAATTGTCAAAGTCTTAGTTTTGATAAAATAAATGAACATATATGTACCCATAAGCTAGAATTAATTGAAAATTGTGAATTAAGAAAGCTGCTATCAAAAGGGTATAAATATAGATTAAATAATAACAACGACAAAAATATTGCAAGGTAATCGAAATTAATACTGGTATAAAACACTATTTCAGTATTAATTCTACAAAAGAATTTTTAGAACAGACAAAAGGAATAAATTTTCAAAATATAAATACATACGATTTTAGTACGCTTTATACAAATCTAGATTTAGTAGATATTAAAGAAGCGTTAGTAAAATTAATTAACCTTATATTCGGAAAAATATATACATATATATGTTATAATAATTATAACGCCTATCTAACAAAAATTAAACCATCAAGTAAATATAAATATATGGATAAAATTGAATTAATAGAATCCTTAAATATTTTGATAAATCAAAATTATTTAAAAGTAGGGACATCTATATTTAGACAAGTAAAAGGTGTTCCAATGGGTGGTAATAGTAGCCCAATTATAGCTGACTTGTTTTTAAGCTTTATAGAATATGAATTTGTTCATAACTGTGTAAAAACTAAATCTAAACAATATAAATATATAAAATATATGTTTCGATACATTGATGATATATGTGTATTTAATTCTAATAATTTTTATTCAATTAGTGAGCACATTTATCCAGAAAGCCTTATTCTTAACAAAAACCAATATTAATGATAAAGAAGATGCATATCTAGATATGAACATTAAATTAACATTAACTAAAACTACTATTAATTTATATCGTAAAGATGACATATTTAAATTTACAAGAAACATATTTTTGCATGAGCATTCATTGGCTTTCTTCAAAATCATTACAATAATTTAATAGATACATATTTTAAACTAGGTTACTATAAAAATAACATCAAGCAGAACATAGTAAAATATATAAATCAACACAATAATATAAAGAATAAATTTAAGCTCTTAAGTGGCAAATTTTTATGTATGGATAATAAATAATATACTGTATTAGAATAAGATACTAGATAGTTATTTCAGAGGAAATACATCATTAGCATGTATTTGGCCCCGCTGCTATGTTGGGTAGAGGAGTTAGGGGCCGAAACCTGATAGCATATCAGTTCCTCCTGATGACCTCTAATTCTTATTCTGATACAAACGTCTGTTATTTATTAGTCAATTCATAAAAATGACGTTTATTTTAAATTTCAATTTTTTATTTTAACTTGAATTAAATTATAAAAAATCTAAAAACAACTATTAATTTTATTATTTAATTATTAAATTTTTATTTAGCATTATTATGTTTTGTTTAGTTTATAATTATATTAAATACGTAGACTCAGTTAGCTGATTTAACTTGTTGTTATTAAATAACGAAAACAAAGTTTACTCAGTAGAGCGCATTGGTGATTAATCAGATCAGATAACTGAGTCTACGTATTTTATACTAAATATTAATAAAAATAAAGATAAATAATAAATAATTATATAAGATTAAATACAATTTTAACACCCTCGTCGCCATTTGTTGCATTTACGTGTTATTAGGTTGTTATTTGCATGTGGACAGTGTTTTTGATAGACATTTTCAAAAACCTTGTCATGTTGTTGCTGCTCGGTTCGCATTTTCTCAATGTAGACACAAATCGAACCAGTCTCATAAAGATTTGATGGCAGAGGCGAGAGGTTTGTGATAATGCAAAAAGGGTTCTATAATAATGCAAATAGTGGTCTATAATAATGCAAAAAGCGGTCTATAATAATGCAAATAGGGGTCTATAATAATGCAAATAGGGGTCTATAATAATGCAAAAAGGGGTCTATAATAATGCAAAAAGGGGTCTATAATAATGAAATACTCTGTAATAGGTGGTACCTCGACGACGGAATAATCGGAGGTATTCCTGTTGCGGTGGGCGAGGCTCTTGCTCGTCTTGCTGCTAATTTTCCTGCGATTGGACTGTCTATTAACTGGAAAAATACCGAAGTAATTGCTAGGGCAGACAAGGTCGACTTGATAAAGAACAGATGCCCATGGATCACATTGGTCAACACCACAAAAAAAACTTTACAATTCTTGGAAGTCCCATCGGGTCTAAGGAACATTGTTCGGTATACCTTGTCGATGTTGTTCTACCATCCCTGCGTCAAACTCCGGACTCGCTCAAAAATCTCCCTGATCCACAAGTTGCATTCATACTGCTTCGTAGCTGCGCATTCGCTCCACGGGTAAACCATTTAATGCGCACTATATACCCCGCCTTCGCCTAAGAGTTTTTCCGTTTGTTCGACCGCTTGATATTGAAGTGTTTTAGTAATATCACTTCTATTCAACCCGATTAGTGGGCGTGGATGCAAGCTTGCTTACCGCTGAAGATGGGAGGACTGGGCCTTCGAAGCTGCTTCCAACACTCTCAGTCAGCCTTCCTGTCCAGTGTAGACACTGTCGCTAGCCAATTAAACCTTGACCCTATAACTTTCACTGGGTACGAATTCGTTAAATCTATTATTCCGAAACATGTAGAAAATCCGCAAACAAATCAACGAGGATTATCTTGTCACATTGACGAAGTGTCGCGCCGCAGGCTATTGGAGAATGCCGATCGCTTCAATACTGCCCGATTATTGGCAGTTTCATGCCCACACGCGTGTGCTTGGTTACAGGCCGTCCCTAGCAAAGCCACACATATGAACTTGGCACCAAATGAATTTGTTGTGCTACTACGTATTTGGTTAGGGATGTCTCTCTGCAACAGTGATTATCGATGCAGACGCTGCCTTAGGATAGCAGACAAATTCGGCTTCCACGCCTTAACATGTCAGTTTGGAGGCCACCCTAGAATTCGACATGATAGCTTGAGGGATAGTCTTTCAAGTAGCGGTTTCTGCTGGATTGATGGTGGCAAAGGAGGTCCCGAACCTAGTTCGTGGTTTGAGGAAGAGACCGGCAGACATTCTATTTTATAAGGACCCTCCTTTAGCAGTTGATTTTGCCGTAACTAACCCACAACAAAATGCTTATATTTTCATGGCTTCTGAGGTCCTTGGCCTTGCCGCAAGCAAGTATGCCACCTGTGTCAAGGAAAGGAAATATAAACGCAAATTAGAAAATAATGGATACAGTTTTACGGCAGCAGTTGTTGAAACTTACGGAGGATGAAACCCCCAAGGGGAAAAGCTAATTCGTTTCATTGCTCGTTCTATGTCATGTAGAAACGGTAGCCCGTATTGCAGCACAGCGGGTCAGTTATTTCAGCGCGTGTCCGTCGCACTGATGAGAGGAAATGCAAAAGCGATCCTCAAAAGTCTTGACGAGATGGGCCAACCCTTACTAGAGAAAAGTCTTGGATATTGTGACGACCCATCTCCGCGACTCTTTTCTATGAGCAACCTTGCACAGCCCGAGGCCCAGTCAGTTGAGGTAGTTCATGACTCCAATATTTGGTCAGCTTCCGTCGTCAAAGACGACCATTCTGAGGTTGGCATGCCTGTCCTGCAACTCATGTCTCCACGACGACCTTCGGCATATCACTCAACATCTAAACAATCATATAATGCTTCTTTGTCTATTCAGCACTCACCAACAATTAAGGAGGGGTTGATATCGCATCAACCGAATATTGATCAAAATACTGATGGAACTGCAACATTATCCAGATTACCACTTGCACCATTTTCGAACCTTCCATTTGGAAATTCAAATTTTACTGAAATACAACAAAATATTTTTGGCACTATTCAGACTAATCCAGATGCAATTCAAAATCTTCTAAGTAATAATTTGGCTCAAGGACTTATGAGTAATCCTGCATTGCTTAGTTCAATTAAGCTTAACAATCCACAAATGCAAAGAGTGATGGAGCAGAACCACGAGGTTTCACAATTCGTTAACAATCCGGATTTAATGCGTCAAGCAATGGAAATGATTCGTAATCCTACAGCTATACAGGAAATTACGAGAAACCATGATAGAGCCCTGATTTATCTTGAGAGTTCACTAAGCGGATATAATGTTCGACAGAGAATTTATCGCGATTTTCAAGAACCAATGCTTAATGTAGCACAAGAGCAGTTTTGCGATAACCCTCTGAATACTAATTCTAGCTCATATAGTACAGCTAACACTAGTCAAGTAGGAACTAAAAATACAAACCTCCTGCCTAACCCGGGGGTTTCTCAGAATACTACATTTCAAAGTAATCGATCTGCATCCATTTTAATTCATTTGCCATTTAATTTAGTCGATTCATCTAAATCATATGTATCTAATACAAACCGTTTAGAGTCGCCTTTGCAATATACGTCAAGCGGAAACACTAATCGGTATTCTACGGTGAGCCCTCAACAATTATTAGTAGGCGCTGCTGAAAATCTTCGCATATTATTCGACATGTTGCGGGCATCCAGTTTTAACCCAAATATGGATAATTCTATCCGCGATCCTGGTATTCTACTTAATCTGCTGCGTACATATGAATTTATACAGGACGAAAGATAAAGAGAACAAGTACATCGTGCAATTTATGAGTTTATAAGTCAGTGGTCAATACCTGAAATTCGTGCTCTATGCACAAATACTCGAGCATTGAGGACGATTGTACAAATTCTACAGAACCTAATTCGTCTTAGGGACACATCCCCACATGTGTATTCACAGTTGATATCTTCAAATATAAGCGGTCTAGCCAAAAATCAAATGAATAGTCAACCTACTTCATCTGATGTGGATTCTATTCGATCACCAAACAATAGACAAACAGCTTATGCAACAACAGTATTTCAAAATTTACAATACTCAAATCAAGATTATACTGCTTCGTTGTTTCAACCATTATATCGTCTTCATCCCCAGCAACATCAGCCGACAAATCAACAACCAAACCAAACTCAAAAACCTTTTTTATGCATCCGAACTTGTACAAATGCAGACAGTGTGATTCCATAGCCGTGATACTAATCTTGAAGCGCTTGCTGCATCTATGGGGGACGCAAAAATGGCTGTAGAACGTAATGAAGACTCTTGACTTTTATTTGAATTTTTAATTTCTAACTTAATTTTATTGTACGTTGTTATTAGACCAAGTCAAGTTGTTGCTAATCTTCAAACGAATAATAGCCAGGATGTTTACCGCAGTATTCCGTTGTTTCAGCCATTTGATTTCAATAATGATTAGTGGCAAGATTATTCAATACAGTTGCAGAATTATCTTAAGATGTTTGGGGTGACATCGAGAGAGCGTCAGAAACAATTTCTGCTGTCATGTTGCGGTAGATGTATTTTTCGCAAAATTGGTCAGTTATTACCAACATACGAGCAAGAAGAAATTACATTTGATGCATTCATAACGTGTATGAATTAGATGCACCGCCACTACGTAACAAATTTATATAAAATTAATCAAACTTGCTTGAAAGTTAAAAGAAAATGTATTTAAATTATTTTTATTTTTATTAAAAAAAGGCCGCTAGGTGTCAGTCGATTAAGTATTAAGCTGGCGCCTATTGCCAATTAGCCTCTTCGTAGAGCGGCCCAGACAACGTATGTTCGACATTCGTCGATCAACAGCTAAATAATTGGCCGGCTAGCATCAACAGTAGTTTCTTTTCATAAACTATCGCAGGTCCCTCCGATGACTCCAACGGCGGATTAGACAATTAGATCAGATAACTGAGTCTACGTATTTTATACAAAATATAAATAAAAATAAAGATAAATAATCAATAATTATATAAGATTAAATACAATTTATATATATGTGAAATTAATAAAAATATTAAAACTTGCTTAAAAATTAGAAGAAAAATAATGACGTCATATCAAGAATACATCGTTATTGTATTGCTGACAGAGGTTATATTACCGAGAAAACAAAGTAAACAGATCAATAATAACTTGTCAGTAGAACAAATTATATCAGATAACTGAGTCTACGTATTTGAAACTATATATATTCAAAGATAAATAATAAATAATTATATAAGATTTTATACAATTTATATTTATATCAAGTTAAAATTTATAATTAAAATTTAAAATAAAAATCAATTTTAATGATTACATTTCAGATTAAAAAATTTTTAAATTTCAAATTGAAATTTCAAATAAAAGTCAATTTTTATGAAGTGACTAATAAATAATAGACGATGTATCACAACAAGAATTAGAGGTCATCATGAAGAACTGAAATGTTCGTGTATATTTCAACAGTGCGCACTGGCTAAAAGACCTATAAGTTTTGCAAAGATTAGGATTCAAATGATAGATTTAGATGATATTGTAGATGCATGACATCTACATATATCATGATATTCTACGTTACATTTTAGATTTGCTTGCGAATGAAAGGAAGTCTAAAATTTATTTAAGCATTCTTGCAATATTTGAGAAAAAATAAATTTTGCTAAAAATTTATTGAACAAGTAAATTGAGAATGGAAAAAGAATAGAGCCAAGGACGGATCCTTGAAGAACGCCGTATGATATAAGAGATGGACATGAACAAATTATTTTTAAAATGTTTAAATTTATAATAATTAAACATTATAAATCTGCTTTCAATTAAAAGAACGAAACAAGTTTTGTCCGTTTTGTAAAAATATAGTTTTTACCATATATAAGTAGCTGTTATTGCCACCTTTGCCATCAGTAAAATAGACGGACTGTAATGTTAATTTATTTATGGTATTTTACCAAAACACAATTTTTAATTTAAATACTAATGAAGATTACTAATAAAGATGTAATAAAGATTTACTATCATTATTTATTACTTATTCCACATTCGAATGCAAAATCATTTTTAAAGGCATTAACGGAAAAATGTGTTTTTAAATTTATTTTATTTATTCTTTAATTTCACTAATATTTGATTATATTATTATTTTTTTATATGTTTCTAATATTTGATTATATTTAATCGTCGATTCGATAAGAGCATATCGAGATTAAAATCATCGAGATTTTATTACATGATTTTAATAAATATAAATTAAATAATAATAAATAACAAATAATATTAATAAAATCAACAGCCATCAACAATATATATTAAATATTGAATTATAATCGTAAGGAATAAATCTTTAAGTCTGATATACCTTTTGTTCTTCATTCCGTTTATGAAAATAATTCATCATTTCAATTCGTTGCTGATCACATAGTGGAGGTTCTCTAGGTGGAGGTCCATTTTGCACCTATTTAAAATTGAAAATTAAATTGACGTTATCAAGTAAAAAATTATTTCTAATATGAAATCCATTTTTATTAAGATTCAATGATCAGATACTTTTGTACACCCTCTCACTGTATTTAGCAATTTTACGTGGCTCGTGATATTCGAAAGCTGATAATGCGGAGCAATTTGTGTATGATTGAGCTTTTTTACTAAAGATGCATACGTCGAAAAACGTTCGCTCAAATCTGCTACTGCATAGTCCCTGGCATACTACATCCAGGCTAGTTTCCGGTTTCTAGAAGTTGTGGCTTGTCCGAACAACACATTCTCCTCCACTGTCTTCAAATGTGATTCAATTATTTTATTTGTAAAGGCAAAATTATTTAAAGGAAGTAATATAGTTACATTTGATGAATCTTAATTAATCTGAAATACACGTTGCAAATCTGAAAGAATTAACTACTTTTTAGTATTACACACGAACAGGAAAGTTTAAACTTGCATGCTTTTTTACAATCTTCGTCGGGAAGCTTAATCCGGAATGCGCCTACCACACGCCTAGTCTCAAATGGGACGTTTTAATTTTAGTTTGCTCTTCACTACACGGTTGTATCATCATTGTGGCGTTATAGCTACACAATTTCGACAGTACTTGATCATTAGTAAACCTCTGAAAGGAATTCACTAAGCGCACGCTCCTCCAACGGTGACCAGCCTTACATCTGGTATGGTTTGCGTAAGTAGTGGCTTCACAGAATAGCACGTGCGCTATCGTTCCTTCCTTCATTAGCTTACTAAGGTTGATGAATAAGCAACACGCTTGTATACAGCTAAGCACGATGCACGAGCAAAGCTCATTGTAAAGGCAAACAATTATTTTATTTTTAAAGTAAGCAATATAGCAACATTTGATGACTCTTAATTAATCTGAAATACGACGTTGCAAATCTGAAAGAATTGACTTTACTTTTTTAGTATTACACACGAACAGGAAAGTTTAAACCTGCATGCTTTTTAACAACCTCCATCGAGAAGCTCAACCCGGAATGCGCCTACAACAGAAGGCGCATTGTTGTGAAGCCACAAAAGGCGCATTGCTGTCCTGTGAAGCCACTACTTACGGAAACCATACCAGATGTAAGGCTGGCTACCGATGGAGGAGCGTACGCTTAGTGAATTCCTTTCAGAGGTTTACTAAGGATCAAGTATTGACGAAGTTGTGTAGCTACAGGGCCACACTGATTAATCAACCATGTAGTGAAGAGTAGACTAAGGTCAAAAGGCTCATTGGGAGCTAAGTGTCTGTGATAGGCGCATTCCAGGTTAAGCTTCCCGACGAAGGTTGTAAAAAAGCATTACAGGTTTTAGTCCTTTTCCCTAACGTCTTGTAAAATAAAAGTTGAAACGTAATTCTTTCAGAGTAACTTTTCCAGATTAATATAATGTCACCAGTTACTGCTGCTGTATTCATTTAGTCACTATATGTGGAGTGACGTATTTTAGCATCTGGTTAGAAACGTCTTGCTGTATCAAGAATAGAAACAATACCTGCGAGGATAATATCGTGCCACAATCAGAATAATGATATTTCATTATTATTCATCATGTTGCATGAGCAAACACTAGCAAAGCTCGCAAAACACGAGCTTTGCTAGTGTTTTGTAGCTAAAGAGCTTTTGTTAGTTCATTGTGCTTCAGCTCTATACAAGCGTGGGTTGATTGTCCAGCAACCTTAGTAAGCTGATGAAAAAAGGAACGATATCACACGTGCTGTCCTGTGAAGCCACTGCTTACGCAAGCCATATCAGATGCCACTGGTGGACGATTAAAAAACATTCATTGAAAGCGGCAGCTTGAAAAACAGTTATCCGGCTAGCGAATAACACAAAAGGGGAGGTTCCTAATAGATTGTTAGAATACGATCCCCTACCTAAAGTAATATACAGAAATGTACATCTATACCACTGGAGAGGTCAGCCAAGTAGATGTAGCGTTGAATCAAGATACAGACGTCATATGTTCAAATCCGATCAGCATCAGTGTACGGAGAAAGCAGATAATAAGTGTCGAAACTTGAAATGTATGTGTCAGCAGCTAATGAGACCCACCCAGACTGGTTAGAAACGTCTTGCTGTATCAAGAATAGAAACAATACCTGCGAGGATAATATCGTGCCACAATCAGAATAATGATATTTCATTATTATTCATCATCTTGCATGCCAGTTGTTTCATCTAGAAATGTGTGGCCTAAGAGTGATCCCATTGATACACCATCTATTTTGAGGTAAGTTTTATTTTGAAAATAAAAAGAAGTTGATGCTGTGTACATGTTTGTATGTTTCGGAGTATCTGGTGATTGTAAGTGTGGATGATTTTTTATTTTTTTCGTAATGATTTGGATAGGTTCTTGAACCGGATTTTTGTAAAGAGCTATTCGACTTCAAGTGATGTGATTATGTCTTTTTCATTTTACTTTAGATCTTTCAATGTCATTAGTAGTTGGTCTGTTGATCGGATAATATATGATTGATCGATTTATTTTCTTATAATTCCGTTTATTTTACCGCTAAATATTGACTAAAAATATTGACTCCCTTTATTTTCAAAATAAAACTTACCTCCAAATAGATGGTGCATCAATGGGATCACCATTAGGCCCCACTTTTGCAGATTTCTATAGGAGTCAACTGGAATGTAAGATAATTAATAACAACGAATTAACATATAAGCCTGTTTACTATAGACGATATGTCGATGATATCTTGGCCGTATTTAAGCATGATAAAGATGTCGATACATTTAAGAAAATGATAGAATAAAAATCGAATTTTAAGTTTACTAATAAAATATTCGATAAAGGTTTCACTTCCAAGGTATCTTAATATTCATACAACCAAATCAACCAATAAAAACAGCGGTATCCATCAGGGGTATACATCAGCGGTATAATCAGCGGTCTGCAACCAATATAAACAGCGGTATACAACCAATAAAACAGCGGTTGCCAACCAATAAAGGCATCTATTCCAATTTCACATCATGCACACCTTACAAATATAAATGTGCTGTCGTTAGCAATTTAGTCAACATAGCTTTAAAATTAAGCAGCCATCACGAGGTGTTAAAAGATGAAATTAAATCAATAAAGCAACATTGGTAAATGCCAGCTACCCATTGAAAGTAATTGACCGCATCACGAACAAAGCGATAAAAATGAATAAGCAAATACATACACCAAAAGACAATAATGATTATAACAAATTAATAGTCTACTATGAAAGCAATACCCCGTCTAATTTCGAAAGAGAAATAAAATAACTTCACGTAACATTAAGGCAGCATGTCAAATGCATAAAGGTCACCAAATCATTGAAAATTCGAAACTACTTCAATGTTCGAAAACTAGGATCGGCTTTGTCCTTAAGACAAAGAACAAATAAAGATGACACATTCAATGTCGTATACAAAATACGGGTAAAACAGAAGGCTGTAACGCATCTTACATTGGGTATACAACGTAAATTAATCCAGAGAATTAGACAACATAAATACTAGGGTAACGCCATCCACAAGCATATGTTAGAAGAACACAGTGAAAATAGATATACCGACCATATGAAGAACATCTGCGAAATCATATTCAAATCTAATTCAGCACAACAACTCTGAACGGATAAAGCTCTGCTAATTCACATACTACACTCTGTCATAAATATCAAATAGTCATAGATGGGAAGAATTTATGGGTCTTAATGAAATTTGCTAATTCGGAAAATGTTTATTGTTGTATCATTTTATAATTTTGAAACTGTAATTTTAATTTCAGATGTCCCAGACGATGACTAATATCTTTAGTCAAAAATTTGAACCGCACAATGCTGAACAAACTAAATACGGAGCGAAAAGATTTATTTAATAATTCGGCTAAATATACTCAGGTTATGATTTTACCGATGATATTATAAACATTTTAGGAACAAAACCATTTCGTGAAAAGAAAACAAAAATAAAAAATAATAGTACACAAGATTTTTCGTGTCAACCATTGGTCCAGTGTCTCGTCGTAGAAGCAGTGTGCGAACCAAACTACTCCAGATATCGCTATCCTGGGCGACATACCAGAATTCTCTTTCAATTAGCCTAAGACGTTCTTGGGCAAGTTTCGAGATTTGATCTCTCCACCGTTATCAAGGTCCACCAGGTCTCTTTCCAGAGAGTCCGGCCTGAAATACCCTCCAAGGAAGGCGATCTCTAGACATTCTCAGAACGTGTCTTAGACCCATCAATTGACTTTCTTCGATGTAATAAACAGCGACTTTAACCCCGTCTCCATCGTGGATGACTGAATTCTTAACTTAATCTCTAAGACTAAGACTAGTCACAATGCGAAGAAACATTATTTCAGTCGCCTGTATTCAAGATATTATCTTATCGGTCATAACGTAAAGCTCATGACTACAGGTTAAGATTGTAATGAAGATTGCGTGGTAAACCGAAAGCTTCGCCCTAAGACTCAAATCCCGCTTCACTACGGCAGACCTGTGCAAAGAACGCATTGTTGCCTTAGCTAAATAGTTCAGCCTCTTAATCTCCCTGATGTTCTTGCCGTCCCTCGATAACAATACCCCAACTCCTACTAAACATGATTCAGACTTACTACCTAGAACATGAAGACAACTTATACTTTGTTCATACAGAGAAGCCACATATACCCGAAGATTGTGTGCGACTCCATTTCTCTTAGTACCTCCACAACCACTCTCGCGGAACTCGGTCGAGTGCCTTCTCCAAATCAATAAAGCACATGTAGACCGGTTGAGCGAACAAACAAGACCGTTCAAGGATAGTTAAGAGAGTAAAGAACTGATCCGAAGTTTCACGACCTGGACGAAAACGACATTGTTTCTCTTGCAATTATCCCTCAACTACAGGCCGTATCCTTAACTCAAGAATCTTAGCAAATAGCTTACCAGTCTGGTTAAGAAGAGTGATGCCCCGATAATTGGAACACACTCTTCGGTCATCTTTCTTAAAGATCGGTACCACCACCCCTAGTTCGCTACTCACTAGGAACATTGCCCGACTTTAATGCAACGTTAAAAATCCGTGTTAGTCAATTCATGTTAACAACGTCAAGAGCCTTGAAAGCTTCAGGTCGAATATCTTCTACTACAGGAGACTTACCATTAGGAAGCTTTTAACAACGGCATTTTCCAAAGAGATGACCTCTTCTGTTGGTTCTAAAGGCTCTACTTCTACAAGAGAAGGCATATCTATCGGATTAAAGGGACTCCTAAAATGCTCTTTCTAACAACCAAGAATTTCATCAATGTCAGTCAGCATAGATCCTCTCTTGTCATAGACATTTTGAAGAGTTTTCTGCTTTCCAACACGAAGGTTCCTGATCGCCATCCAGAACATCTTCGAAGCTGACCTATAATTAAGTTCTAAGTGCTCTCCAAATTAATCCCAAGCCGCCTTCTTCGCTTCGGTAATTGCTCGAGCTGAAACTCTCTTTGCCCTTTGGTACTTGTCTACATCTTCCTTTGATTTATTCATATAGGCTAATTCATATACGCTAAAATTTATAAATATAAAATACGTTATGGAGTATATAATATCTTAAAAAACGAAATTGTATAGAAATTACGATATTACGTTACGTGATTATATAGAAATATATACTTTGTTTGCCAAATTCAAAATATTTGAAAATAATATTAAATTAATATAAATAATATTAGTTAATATTACGAATATGTGATTTTATGAATATTGATTGTAGACAAAAATAAATTATTTATTTCTCGATAAATTAAAGTTGTAAGAAATATTAAAATTACAGGATATATTAAAACTTATGCTTATAATTAAATACGAGTTAATATTTTTAATATGTTAAAAAACAAGGGAAATGTAACGAAGATGTGCAATAAAGAAAATGATATATAGTCAGTTACTACTATTATGGTAAACTCGTTAATAGGTCATATCTCGAAGACAACAATATCAGTGTATAAGACAATACGAGAAGTTTAAAAACGATAGTTGATAATTCTACAAGTAACGTTTTTTATTTAGAGTAGGGTTAGAAATTAATATCAAGCGGAATGCAAGATGTTTCCATGTTAAAACATAACATCAAAATATTGAAATCATCAATAACCTTTTGTAATTTGACAATAATAGTTGATTTTTCGTTTGTTCCTATGTAATCGGAAAGTTTCTTTGATTGCTGCAGTTCTTTACCACCAAACCAAAGGCAAGTTTCATTTAATGGTAATGCATTTACCGAATCCTGAAAGAGCAGAAATTACGTAAACTGTGCTGCTTAAATGTTATTGGAAGTAACCTTCCAATTTTCAAATGAATTTATATTGTTAATTTCATTCCAAATAATTTCAAAATCGGGCATTGACATAGGATAGATAATCATTGATAGACCACGAAATTCGTCAAAACATGATGATATCGTTTTCGACGTTAAACAAAGTTTGTGTTCGATTAACTTCTGAGAAATAATTTTCAGTGACAATTAACAAAGAGTTATCTACCTTATCAATTCTGCATTTGATATCGTTTACAGTTCGTTCTATCAAGTTCTGCATTTTTTCATTTGGAGCTAATACACAATCCAAGGAAATAAGTCAGGATTGAAAAATACTTACAGATAATTATTTGTGAAAATATATTCTTTATATTATTTTATAAAAAATGAAAAGGACTTTTGAGTCTCATTAGTAGGGGGTTGCTGTACAACTGGATTGACGTGCAGCATCCCTGGACAGCTCAATGAGTCCTAGTATACATCCATGTACTAAGAATCAGCACTTGTCAGTAGGGGGTTAATGCACAACTCGATTGTAGTGCAGCACCCCTAGACAGATCAATGAATCCTTTTAATAAACATCCATATACTAGATTCCTAGTACATATATGTGTACTAGAATGACGCATTGATCTGTCTACGGGTGCTGCACTTCAATTCAGTTGTGCAGCAGCCCCCTATTTAATTCCTAGTACATTGATGTGTACTAGAAGGACTTATTGAGCTGTCTAGGGATGATGCACTTCAATCCAGTTGTGCAGCAGCCCCTACTGACCAGTGTAAATTCCTAGTACATCGATGTGTACTAGGACTTATTGAGCTGTCTAGGAGTGATGCACTTCAATCCAGTTGTGCAACAGCCCCTACTGACAAGTGTTGATTCCTAGTACATGGATGTGTACTAGGACTCATTAAGCTGTCTAGGGGTGATGCACTTCAATCCAGTTGTGCAGCAATCCCCTACTGATGAGACTCAAAAGTTGAAACAGCATAGATTCAGTTTATGTTATTTAGTCTTCCCGATTCCTTCAATCAGCATATAAATCTGCGGGAAAAGTAAGTTACTTGTAGAAAAACAATCGTTAAATGCTTGTTTATTAGCGATTAATTTACAAATTTGGCATATTTTATCTTGATTATCAAGCCACATTAAATATTTAAAATGCTTTATTTGGTCAAAAATTTTGTATACCTATTATTATTTTAAAATTAAACAGTAAACCTTTATAACCAAAGATAACAGTTTAAGACCCCATTTACATTTAAAAAATAAATAACGTCAATGACTACTGAAAAAATTCTTGATTATAACTACTTACAAATATATACAATATAAATTACATACAATATATAACATACACTAAACGCACGGATACAAACGTTGTAATTAATATGATCAATGAACGATTCAACTCCGCAGTCGAGATTATTTGGCCTTAATCCTCACAGTTTTAATGTGGTGTCTAAATCGATTGCATATTGTCCTTTATCGCGCCACACAGTTGTTGATGTTCCCGAATTGAGTCTTGGACCAAATGGTCGACTCGAACCGATTACAAGAGCAATTAGTGTGGACGTACAACCGGATACCGTTGCCATCTCGGATACTGCTGATGATTTACTTCGAAACGTGCCATCAGAACTGAATCGATTGGTCGAACAACCGAATGGTCGGTCTGGTCATGTGCAATCAGGGGAGAATACAGAGTGTTCTCCTGATCCAGCTATGTTTCGGCAGCGGAAACGTGCTCGTCGAGCGCACTGCGCTGTCTGTTTCAGATTATTCGCAGCTACAACGAGTAGGTTTCTTCGAAAACATGGACCCGCTCTCGGATGTCCGGGATTTGGTCAACCTGCTGCTAACGGTGATCTGCCCGCAAACTAGATTGGCCCAGATCAATATACAACTGACATTTTTGAGACGGTGGACCACATTAATCATTGTGGCAAGGACGATGTATGGCAAAGGACAGATACGCTATTGCGAATCAATATACGAATTGTTCGGCGCATTCCATGTGCAGCGCGTTCTTCAGTGGCTGAACATTTGTCGCTCCTATTGTTTGATGTCGCTAGCCTTGATTACTTAAAGGTAATCAAGGATTAGTAAAACTGGATTTTGAAATTGCCTTCAATACAATAAGCAGAGATGCAGTTTTAAACTGCACATAACAGTATATTCCAGGCATTTCCCATTAGTGCAAGCATGCTACGCTCAGCCAAGTCTTCTGTTGTCTGGAAACAGGCATAGCTGGTCAGAGGAAAGCGTTCAACAAGGATACCATCTTGGCCCTTTGATGTTTTCGCTAGCGATACACAATTTGGTGGCTTGATGAGCATCCAGCCTATCCGTATGGTATCTCGATGACGGAAAGATTGGGAAAGACAGCATGACCTTGGTCAAGGACGTCCTCATGATATCTGAAGGAGCAGCGCCTTTGGGCTTGAAACTAATACCGCTAAATACGATATCATCACACATGACCTATCCGTTCAGGATCTTTTTCTTCCAGTCCTACCGGATGCTGTAGTCTTGGAACTTAATGATGCATGTTTGCTAGGAGTGTCCATTGGCGGAACCGTGGCGTCGTTGGATGCCGCAATGGACTCAGCAACAGAAGAGTTACGCTTAGCACGAGCGTGTCTTTCCTGTTTAGCCCGGCTGAACGCATTGATTCTTCTACGTCGATGCCTTAGCCTTCCTAAGATGTCGTACCTACTCCGATGCTGTCCTTGTTTTCTGAGCACTCGATTAAATGATCACGATGATGTGTTGCATTTTATACTGTCAAGTATCTTGAACTTAAAATTAACCGTACATGCCTGGTACCAGGCAACTCTACCAATAAATCTCAATGGCATCGGAAAATCCCTTACTAGCGAAACGGCCATTCCAACATTCTGCTCATCTCTGACGAGACTAAACGATCTGACGGGACGGCTGCTAGGGGGTGCAGTCTTAATGCGTACGGTAGGGCAAATCCACTATTCGCAATCGCGGTCAAACTATTGTCGTCCTGTCCGTTGTCTCAGGTTCTTTGGACCTAAACACTCAAACACGATAGACCGAACGACTACAGGTCGCTAAGTTTCAATGTCTTCTACTGAATTGTGAAACAACGAGGGATAGATCCCGCTTGTAAGCGGTGTCTACACCTGAGTCTTGAGCCTTTCTGCAGCCGCTGCCAATCACAGCGGTTGGCACCCGCATGGAGGACGCAACTTTTACAATATCGGTTAGTATGCAGCTACGTCTTCCTATCGCTAGATAGTTCACATGTTATGGCGATAAGTCAGATGTGTTCAGCAACCACGTACTTGACTGTAAACAGAGCAAAGCGCGACATTCTCGACATGCAAAGATAAACAAGCTACTGCAACAAGTGCTATGTAACGATGAAATACCATGCAGCTTAGAGCCGGGTGGCCTTGCGCGTGATAATGGCAAGCGTCCCGATGGTTGTTCGTTAGTGCCATGGGAAGACGGCCTCCACCGGGTGTGGGACTTCACATGTCTAAATACTATGGCTACAAGCTACGCTCTGCATGCTGTTCCCAGTGCCGGAGAGGTGGCCGGACTCGCCGAAACACGAAAAGCACAAAGTATGCGTGCATCGACCAGAGAATATACGAATTTCAGCCTGTTGCGGTCGAAACATTCGGTGTATACGGCCCATCAACAGAAGCCTTCATCGCACGCCTGATCAGCATGCTGAACAGAACAACAGGCTGCGCACAAGCAAGTAGCTATCTGATCCAGCACCTGAACGCAGCTGTCCAGCAAGGGAACGCTGTTTGCGTTGTGGAGGCGATGGCGAAAAAAGCTATTCGTTAATTTTTAATTGACTTGTGATTCTTTTGAACATTGTATTTTGTATAATAAAGTTAATTTGTTTTTTAATTCTAGTGGAAGAAAAATTTACTCCGAAGAAAATTCTATTAGATAAAATCAGGTTTGGTATAGTTAAAATACGGATGAAAACTTTATTTGTATATAGCAATACTATTTAACATATAAAAAATTCAAACATTAACTCAAGAATTTTTTACAATATTTGGCTAGTGCTGTTTCTAGTTCTAATTTATCTCATTGTTTCTGATTGGTCAACTTGCTAAGTTGGTAACAAAATCTAACATTTTATTGACGATAGTAGACAATAAGAGAAACTAAACATTTCGAAAAAAAATAAATTATATAAAAGCTTTGTTTTCAAATAGGTTTTAAAATAATTTCTAAAAATTATACAAATCGAAAGAAGTAAACGTAAAATTTATTGTTACAAATTTTTGATCACTACTGCGATCATCATCAGGAACATAACTATGCACAGTTGCAATCAAAAATATATAGCGAATAATGATCTGGCAGAAAGCAACTATCAACATAGTTCGGAAAAATAAACTTGCCATTAGTAGTTACTTGGGTTGGAACATCTGAATTACTGCCCTCAAATTATTGACAGAATCGTGATATGGTAAAATAATTACCTCCTTAATTTTCCTTATAGTCTTATCACTTTCGTGAGTTATAATCTCTGAGCAGGCAAAATTTATATCGTGTCAATGAGCAACAAAGTAATTCCACACTTTTATGTTCCACCCAGGAGAACGTGTTGAATACGATAACCGATTTAGATACGATAAACACGATTACCGAATTATATACGAGAATTACAAGGAACATATGTGTTGAACAAAATTGTTTTATTTCCTTCCTGGACTTACAATGCATGTATCACAATGATACAACTGCTACACAGGTATACCGAAAGGAAGATGTCATCAACATTAGCAAACCGTGGTCTTCTACTGCACAAGAAAAATATAAATCCTCGTAATAATTGTGGTTCCCATTACATTGGTCAAACAGGACAAAAGTTCGCTGATTGGTTATAATGTCATAAGCGCGTAATACGACTAGGACATACCAGTTCAGCCGTTTTGAACCACTTTACTAATCATGGATACGATATAAATTTTGCCAGCGCATAGATTACAGCTCACATTAGTGATTGGACTATAAGGAAAATTAAGTAGGTAATAATTTTAAGATATCACGATCCTGTCAATAATTTTGAGGGCGATAAACCAGATGTTCCAACTTCAGTAACCACTAATGGCAAGTTTATTTTTCTGGACTAACTTGGCAGTTGCATTCTGCCAGATCATTGTTTGCTATATATTTTTGATTGTAATGTGTGCGCTGTTATGTTCCTGATGATTGCCATAGTGATCGAAAATTTGTAACAATAAATTTTACGTTTACTTCTCTCAATTTGCTCAATTTTTAAAAACAATGGAGTCTGCTTACACAATAAAATAATTGTTACAATTAATCAAAAATAAATTGTAAATTATGAGGATAAACAAAAACGGTTATTGATTTTTTAGAGCTGGATCAAAAAATAAAATTTTTAATATTTCAGTAACTTCTGTTAGCATTATCAGAAAAAATATATTATTATTTTTCTTATTATGCTTACGGAAGTTACCGAAATATTAAAAATTAAAACAAAATTATTTTGATCCTGCTCTTAAAATCCAATAAAGAAAATATATCATCAAAATCAAGTATTTACAAACACACGGTTATAGTGTTACGTACATTTAAATATTAATTACTTGTTAGAATAAAATAGAAATACGCATAATAAATAGTTATTTAATAAATAAGAATGCGTCATTTGCAAATAAGATCAGTAAGATCATTCTTATAATTTAAGAGATGATATATATAATGAAAAATTATATATACCATTAGATATTGGAAAACATGTTATATATATATTTCGTTTATATATTAGAATTACGAATTCCACTGCAATAAAGATGAGACAATTTTCAGTTTCAACACTAATGAATCTTCTTCAGATAATAACATATTTTTAAACAAATAAAAGTACTTTCTTGATTTAAAAATATGACTGATTATGATTTTTGGTAGAAACGGTATCTCTGGATCTATTAAAAATTCCAAATATATTATTGTTAATACTTCAAAAAGAGAATAGCAATCTTATAAGATGAGTATAAGCATTAGCTACGCTCTTTAAATTAATGATTTGAATATTAAATTCTTAAAATTGAAATTTTTTGATTAAACACCTTCTCCATTGCGTTCTAAAAGTGGATCTGCATTGTAGTTATATCCACCCGACGGTTCATAGTCGCGAGCCCATTCATTCGTAAGATTTAGATCTTTTAATTGACTCGGAGCAAGCCCGCGCATATCGGTGGGCATCTGTAATCCATAATCTTTTAATCTTAGGAATTCTAAAACATTTTTTATATTTTACTAAATAAAACTCTTAAAACTAATTAATAGAACAATTTATTCAAAAAATACTATTTGTATTTAAATAAAAAATGAAAATTAATAATATATTATTTAATAAATTATGCTATTATTTTTGTTAAAACTTAAAAGTTAGTAATTTAAGAAATATATCGTTTTATATAACATTGATTAATAAACATTAATTTGTTTCAACGGCGTTTAGACTTTAGAAATTGAAATAACTTTCAAAATATAAGCTTATTTACACCTAATTAATAAAGCAGTCGATAAATAATATTTTATAATTTTAGTTATTTCAATCACATCATTCCGTAATTAAATTTTAATTATTAGCTAATTTTAAATGAATTCATAATTTGCTAAGGAATTAAAATTTCCGGTGATTTATTTATAATGCAGCCTATATAAAGATAAGTGTTCCAGGCTTCTACAAAGAAAACTGTTTCTGACTTTGTTATAATAAATAAATGCATGAAAAAATCTCTATTGACTATCTTAGCAACTCTCTAGCAACTATCTTATGTTATAATTGATTAATTATCTTATCTTATAATATAATTGTTAATCATTATATTTAAATTTTATATTTGAATATTTAAAATTTATACTTTAAGTTTATGATTGAAGTTTATATTTATTCTTTATTAAAAATTAATTAAACTCTGAAAAATAGTTTGAAAAATAATTCCTGTTATATGCTGATTATATGCTAAAAATGTTTTTCTTATTTAAAAAATTAGAAATAAAAGATCTTTGGATTAAAACGCTTAATTCCATGTACCCATTAGGATTGAATGACGTGGGACAAGGCATTGGCAGAGGTAGTATAGTAAATAATAAACAACTATATTATAATAATCCGGTTAGACACAAGCCAAGAAGTCACGGTGATAAAAGGAATAAGAAAAATAGAGTTAAAAATATTAAAAAAGATATGTATATAAATGAACAATTAGAAATATTAAAACAACTTTTAAGAGATAATAAGCTAAAATATCGTTCTGTAAATATAAGAAGTTTTTCTAAAGATATAATATGTTCAATAAATCAAAATTTAATTAACGACTATAATAGGCTAAGTTGTATATAATTGTATCAAATTATTTATGAACAATTAGAAATATTAAAACAACTTTTAAGAGATAATAAGCTGAAAGATCTTTATGTAAATATAGGAAGTTTTAAGAATACAATAGATGGATAAAATTAGAAATAATAAAACAACTAGGAATTCAAGTAAATTGCTCCTACAGAAGTGCTTCTTATATAAAATATAAAATATAATATATAAAGATAATATATAATATAATTATATAATTATATATATTAATATATATTATTATATTATTACAATAATTATATAACATAATTATATGACCATAATTAATAATTATATGACCTTTAAAAAGTTTGATAACTAATAAACATACAATCTAATATACATACAATTGCTGTGCCGCAAGATGAATTAAATACAATACAATACATACAACGATACAATACAAAACATACAAGTTTAAACACAATCACAATAAACCATACAAGAGTCATCCCAAGATAAAAGAATAAAAGGGCTCCGGACGTCGAACAGTTATGCCACGAGGCATCCCCTCTTCGATACAAAAGTGTTGTTCTAGCAATGGCGTGGTTGCCAAATGCTTGAGGTGTCGGTGCGCGAGATCGAATAAACTATGTCTTAATTGCTCAGCTCCAAACTGCCTGATATTGGATCACACGATCCAATATCCATGACAGAGAGAAATTTGGAAAAATGCTCACTTGACATTGTGTAGGACGAAATAATCCAATGGTGTTCAAATCTTTTTAAATTACCGATGTGCAGTGCAAGCAAGGAATTTCTTGGTCTAATTACAACTTGTTTCGATGACTTTAATAAAGCAAGAATAGATCGAAATGATCCTTTGAAAAGGGCCACCGTGCTGTGCCAAATTCTTTTGCAGAGAATTCCGACACGGAAAGTTAACCTAATTAGGAAAACACTGAAACGGAGAATACTACTTTGGAGAGGGGAAAAACTTAATGAGTTACTAGCAGAAGCGCGATTTCTTCAAAAGTGTCGGGTAAGTGAACTAGAAAAAGACTGGAACATGCCCACATCAAATACAAAAAAGGCTGTCAATCTTATTAAATCTGGAAAAATCAGCAAAGCATCGCGATTATTAAAACAACGGTCTGGTGGTGGAATATTGTCATTGGGAACGGAACTTGACGGTATTACTGTGCTTCAAAAACTAAGGGAGCTTCATCTTACTAACGCGTCGGCGTCTGACAGCCTGATGCTTAGAGATAGGTTGGATATATGCGTAGAACATCATGCCTCACGATTTTATGATTTGACGCCAGAGGAAGTTATAACAGCAGCAAAACGAACACGCGGATCTGCTGGTCTGTCTGGAGTAGACTTTGATGGTTGGAGACATTTTCTTACATCATTTGGTAATAGTTCTTATCTTCTAGCCGACAAGATATGTGAATTCGTAATTAAGATATCGACTGAATCTATTGAGCCATCCCTTCTGCAGGCATATATAGTAAGCCGTTTGATACCATTAAACAAGATGCCTGGTGTCAGACCAATTGGAATTGGTGAGGTAGTGAGGAGAATACTTTGTCGTGCTTTGCTTTAACGCATCAAAGTCCAGCTTTATTGCCGATATTAAATAACACGTATAGACAACCATCAATTCTTACTGTCGATAATATAACGCTATTGTCGGCTGAAGCATTCACACAAGGGGATCCGCTAGCCATGGCTGCTTAAGCTGCTGCATCAATGCTTCTAATTGACAGATTGAGTAAGATTGCACCTGGAGCTATCCACTGTTGGTACGCAGACGATGGAGCATGTGTCGGAAAAATCGATGACCTCTTAAAAGTGTGGGAATGTGTCAAACAGTTGGGCCCGAATTATGGATACTTTGTAAATCCTACAAAATGCACGCTTCTCACACACGACGTAGAGCTGGAGACTAATCTAAAGCGATTTGCAGACGATGCCGTACCTATACATAAAGATGGTGCCAAATACCTAGGAAGCTTTATAGGTATCGGCGAATACGTGAAGTCACGAGTTAAAGAAACGGTCGACGATTGGAAAAAGTCACTTGATAAGTTTCATGAGATGACATCAATCAACGCATTCTTGGCCTAGATTCTATTGACAAGGTGCATATCAATACCAACAGACTTATTTATTCAGAACTTGCAAAACCACAAACAATTGGTTTGAAAGCTTTCGTTTGCGGCTGTTCTAGCACTTATTACCTCATATGTTAGGTACCGGACCGATTGGAGAGGAAGATAGAATACTAATTACACTTCCGTTCAAAGTTGGTGGACTTGGAATTTATAACCTAACCGAAAGAGGAAATGTGGATTACGTGAACTCGTTAAAGATGTTTGAGCTTAATAGGAATAGCTGTCAAATTCCGTTCTTCTAGATAATCTACGAGATTTGCTGAGCCACATCCGATATTCCAATTTTAGCAGATGGGCTCATATTTCATCAGGTTTAATCCAATCCTCGGAGAGGGATTTGCTTCGATTCTTAAAAACGCCAATACAACTGGAGCGTCGTCATGGCTGAATCCAGCGTATGACCTAGCGGGTACATTTCTAACTTCGAGGGAGTTTCAAGACGCTGTTGCAGTACGATATGGCTGGCAACCAAACTCAATGGCAAATAAGTGCCCTTGCGGTGCCGGATTTGATATTACGCATGCCCTGTCATGCCTGACTAGAGGATTTAATTTTGTCCGTCACAATATTGTTAATCGATGAAATATCTAAATGTTTAAGCACGTTTTGTAAGTGCGTAATAAAAGAACCCCAACTTAATCCTGTACCTCAATCTATTGAATTCGAAAACAATACAACATCGCGAGATTGAGATGCAAGGACAGATATTTCTTGCAATGGCCTACTTGGAATTGCCACGAACCGGTCCTTCATGGATATATGCGTTTTTAACTCTTTGGCTCCGTCGTACTCCCTATCAAGAATATCAGACCCCTTCAAATTCCACGAAAATCGCAAAAATGCAAAATATAATGAACGAATAGTGAAAGTCGAGCATGCATCATTTCACCCGATTATATTATCGACCACAGGAGGGATGGGTCCGACAACGAACGCTGTACTGAAACAAATATCAAGTCAGATATTCACTCGCACTCATTCTTCGTACAATGATTGTATACGAACCTTACGATCAAGGTTCTCAATCCTTATTGCAAAGGCTGTTTCAATGTCAATAAGGATGAAACCTTACGCATGTCAGAAAGCAGGCATGTCAGAAAGCAACAACCAATGATCACACAAAATCACAAATAACGTTTTAAGTTTAATAGTGATAATAATAAAGGAGCCCATTTGTGGGTAATCCGTAAATTGTAATTGTCTGTTATCAATAATAAATTTTGATTTTTTTTACTAGAAAAATAATTTATAATAAATTATAAATTACAATACTATAATAATATATCAAACAATTTGTAACGAAAAAAAATCAAATAAAAAACTACTGAATTACAGCTGCTTGCTGGCCTTCATTTCCTCCTCGGCCTGTTTGCGGTTCTGTCGTGAGGAAGAAGTTTATCGGCAAAGCAACCTTTGCAGTATATTTCTCCATCCTGATCTTTATATGTACCCAAAGTCAACGTTGCATTGCAAGTTTTACATCTGAAGCACTTTTCGTGCCATTGCGAACTGCACGCCCCAATTCTTTCCGCATCATAAACTGTGGTTCCACATCGTGAGCACTTTTCAATTGCCCCACCAAATTTCGGTCCCATGTTTCTCGTTCTTGCTCAGGAAAAGACTCAACATTGTCGATATCGATCTTCGCAGTTGTCGTACGCGGCTGTTCAATGATCATGATCGTTTGAATAGGTTGCTGGGGCATTATTTGTATGTTAGAAATCGGGCTGGCCTGGATTATTGGCAGTGTATCGAGAATTTGGTGCACTATCTCAGTCATGCATGGCACGGAAATTATTTCGTCATACTTATTCATTGGGGCATGGTTCTTGTTGTTATCTTTGCAAACCGGTAGTCCCATCACATCACGAGTTCGGCTCGAAGCACAAGAGTCTGGCTCGAAGAGGCGTTTCCCGGGTTCACATGTTTCCTGGTGTCCACCATCAAATGTCGATATTGGGATCTGGTCAAGTGACGATAGCATTGCTTTGGCGTTGCCTCTCATTATTGCAATAGAGATGCGCTAGTATAAATGCGAGATCGTCACGGCGTATCTGACTCCGCTTGTCCGGCTCATGTTATTTGCAACCCGTTTAATGACCCTGTTTCCCTCTTCATTCCATACCCCAAACGACTCCACTACAGCGGCTGAGAATATATACCCCGCTGCTTCGACCCTGCTCTTGTACTTCCGGTCTTTAACATTAGCCGCGTACGATGTAGCGGCGGCGAGCTGTGCGTTAGCAGCTGAGCGACGGTATGCCGTCTGTTGGGGTGAGTGACTGCAAAGTCGATTGCATGGGGAGGATCCCCATAAAATAGGATGTCTGCCGGCCGTTCACGTAGGTCCGGGATAATACCTCGCACTTCCAGAGCTACATCCATCCGGGCTGATTCATCCATCCGGGCTACATCCATCCGGGCTGATTGTGCGGCTGCGAATACCACGTCACGAATAGCATTATGCCGCAGTCCTTGGTAACCCCCGTATTGGCATGTTAGCGAGTGTATGCCTTCCTTATCAGCTATGCGCATGCAGCGGCCGCACCTATAATCCTTTTCATGTAAAGGAATCCCAAACCACATGCGGACTAGAATACAGAACTGTGGGGGTGTTAATTCCGTCACGATGCCGCATTTGATACAGCACTAAGCCAAGCCCCAGCTTTTGGACACGACACTGTATGTAGTCAGGCACGATCCATTTTGCTAGATGATAGTATCAGCTGTGTCGAGGCAAGATTTTCAATCAGGCGTGAGGTTGATGATTGACCGCCCTCCGTAGACGGTATGAAGTGAGATCCCACTGTGGTTCTAAGGGTGGCTAATGCCTCTGAATAGCCAGGAAAAAGTGTAGGATCCAAACTGTATTCTTCTCGACCTGCATCACGCTATGTATAAATGCGCTCTGGACATGCGCCGCATTGCATCTTAGGCCAAATCCACCCAGACGGATTGGGAGTGTCATCTGTGATTTCGCTGCTTCGTGTAGTTGACACGCGCATATTTTCTCAAAGGCGCTGGCGATTTGTCCGTCGAATGACTGACAAAACGTTTTTGTAATCCTTGGATCAACTGAACGGAGAAGGTGGTTTATCCTGGACGAGGAAGCGCAGTGTTTGAGTAGGAGGTATCCGACTTGAGGGTCTGGCAGCTTAGCTACTGCATCGATTGTCTGGATTAGCGGTGGCAGAATCTCGTTTGTCAGGTGAGTTTCTATGAATGACTCGTCACCGATGGGTATGCCTAACAAGTGCATATTTCCAGAGGTGTTCTCCGAAACCACCTCGGATAGTAGGGCCAAGCAAGATCTTATGGCTTCAGGCGTGTCGATGACCTCTGTCTTTCGCCAGTTTAGCTGCAATTTAATCGCCTTGAAACTCGTGTCTAGCCAGCCGAGTGCGGATGCAATTGCCGAAGGCGTCCCGCCGACTATGCCATCGTCCAGGTACCACATGTTGAGGTTTATTCCAGGGATATGAGAAACGTGTTTCAATCGTTTTATTGATGGCCAACGCGAAGAGGAACGGGCCCAACGGGTCGAATTGAGAGGGTCCTGCGGGCCGAAACGAAGGGGTGCCTTGCACTTGTATGAAAAGTCAAACCATGGCAAGAGCTCCGGGACGTTCTCTCGGACCGCCGCTCGTAAGTGCGCTCTGGACAATGAGTTGAAGGCGTTTGAAAGATCGATCTTTGCCCAGGCCCAGTTGTTGTCGTTGGCGTGAAGTTCGTAGATTCGTCGGATGTTGTGAACGATCCTTTCCACTGCGTTTGGGGTTGCTACCCCTAGTTGTGTTGGTTGTAGGAGACCAGCGAAACGTTTGCGGAGTTGGAGACATATGCATTTCGAGCAGAGACGGCGTAGAGTTTCGCCAACGGCAATTGGTCTTATACCCCCGTTCTTTTTGGGAAGTGCGATCAAATTAGCGCCGGCAATGTAAGGCGCCACTTCAGAGGGTGCTAGTCCCGCCAGAAGGTGGTTGACAAGGTGCGTCAGATTCTCTGCTAGCGAACCGCCGCTATTTGCTCGTAACATGTCCTGGAGATGCTCCGGCCTTAGCCCCAGGCAACCTGGTCCCGACGCTGAAGGAAAAGAGTTGACCGCGGCAATGACGGTCTCGCGGCCTACAGATATAGACGAAATCGGATTGTTTGAAAGTCGTTCTATAAGATTAGGTGAGGATAGTGGCTGATCCCGCCAGATGTTGTACGTCACAGGATGTAGTACTTGCAGTGTTGTCCGAGCTTGGGTAGATTGCCTGAATATTCCTCCTGAAACCAAACGCTGGAGTGCTTTACCGTAATTCCCATGCTTGGCCAGGTTGATACAAGCAATTTCTGAATTGCCGTTTAGTTGACGGTTTGCATATTTGTGTGGCGTTTGTATCATGGATAGCACATCCGTTGAGGCGGTTGTCGCGTAGGCTCTTATTGATTCGCAAATGTGCTTCTCGAGCTTATATCGACCTTTGCATGTTGTGGGCATTGGGCCACTGAAGCATGATTTTGCGAAGAGCAGCAACTTTGTCCATGAACTGACATCTCCGATCTGCAGTGCATGTTTGATATTGTCACAGAAATAGGTGGCTGCTAGAACACGAGCTTTGTACGGAATGAGTATGACTGTTATTTATTCTCTGCGCCAACATGATTGAAGACATGATAGACGGTTCGAAGCGTCGACTCGAGCGCTTGGAATTGCTAATGTTGGAGTTATGACTTCTGTGGTGGCTTCATTTGGTTTGACCTTGGACGCATGGTCGAAACAGCCGAATCCCTCGCCCGAACTTGCACACCTTGAACCTCTGAACTTGTGAAAGCGTAAGCATCCATTAGTTGTCAAGGCGATGTCCCTTTGGCAGATGCGACAAGGCCGCTTACCTCTGATAATATCATTTTGATCTTGCCCATCGTCAGCCATTGTGTTTAGTAATATTGTAAGTAAGTTTGTAATTGCCAAGAGTCGTAGAGTCGGCAAGCGTATGCGAGCCGGCGGTTGATTGTAGATTTGCTGTGGCGAATTTGACTGTCTTGATGTTATTTATTGTAATTTGTGTAAGATGTTTGTTATCAAGAAAATTTTTACTTATTTGGAAATTTTTAACTCAATAAATTTGAGTTAAAAATTATTTATTAAGTTAATTTTAAAAAATTAACTCAATAAATTTTGATTATTTGGAAAAAAATATAATTATATAACATAATATATACGCAGACAAATATCTTGAATTCTTTCTCGTTTTGCAAATAAATGCTCTCTAAATCCGGACAACTACATTTAAGGAAGATAAATTAATTAAGAGTAGTTCAAAATTAAAAGGAAAAAATATGAAATCTTCGCTTGCAAAGATTTTATTAGATAATAATAAGATAATTATTATATTTTAGATTACATTTTGATTAAATTTTACATATTTCTACGTAAATTTCTGCTAAATTTGTCTTGAATTTATTTCCATAATTTTAGTTTTTTGATTTTTAATTTACTGAATTTTAGTTTTCTGAGTTCTGATTTTTATTTTTCGGAGATATATATATATATATAATTAAAGTAAACCAGTCTTAACGAAGAAATTAATACGACGTTTCGCTTTTTATTAGCTTTATCAAATTGTAAGAACTATTAATTTCTTCGTTAAGACTGGTTTACTTTAATTATATATATTAAACGTATTCACATGATGGATCCCAGTCATCAGTTACATTCAGAACCTACATTATATATAAGAATAAAAAATATTTTTACTAACCATAACATTCATTAATAAATGTAAATAATAGGATCAACAACAAAAGTAAATTAACGATTATGATAGTTTAAGTTGTATAATAGACAGTTATTGTAATACAAAATACTATAATCGTACAATAAATGTTAATAATAACAATAGAAAATATACATTAACCATAAACTTCATTAATAAATGTATAGATAACATAAATATAGCCGGACTTGATAGGCTAAGATAGTTATTGTAATGTAAAAAACTACAATCGGACAATAAATGTTAAAAAAACAAAGATATACACAAACGATAAGCTAGTAGACAGATAGTAAATAATTCTAAAAGTAATAAAATAATACGACAAAATAATAATACATGTTTTAGGATTAATCAATAATTGTGTGTTAAAAAATGTTACCAAAAGGAATAAATAATTATTTTTTCTTAAAAAAATTATTATTATTTTTTAATTACAAACTTTACCTTTACATTTACACGGTTACTCGCTAATGGGTCCAAAAACACACTGGTTGTTTATGATAAAGGACAATGTAAAAATAAAAAGTGAGGATTATTCCTGTTTTCCATTATTATTGCGATATATAATGTTATTGCGATACATGTATATTCCAAATATAAGTGTATAATACGTACAAAAATAGTACGCATTATATATAAATATTATATAAATATAAATAAATATTACATTTGGAGGTAACCCGACAAGACTAAAATAATGTGGATCCTCCTCCGTAGACCAAACATATCTCCTCCCACTGTATCTTTTGCCTCATCGATCATCCCCATAGTCCACAATCTCACTTTCTTAGGCTTCCATTTCGATGATCACCTTTCCCTTAAACCCTTCGTCCGTGACAAGGTCCGCTCATCTAACTTAATTCTCCGTGACATCCGCCGTATCCGCCCCCTTATTGACTTACGTTCTTGTATGTCTCTTCTTTCATCGCTTCTTTTCCCTAAAATCGATTACTGCCTTAGCCTTTTCGCCAATTCTCCAAAATCCATCATCCTACCCCTACAACGAATAATCAACACCGCCGTTCGAGTGCTCTTTCGTCTCCGTCGCTTCGACCACATTAAGAAAACGAAATAAACTCTTTAAATCATCTCTGAATAATCAGGCACTTCGGTTAGAATATCTACAGTATCGTCGTCGCTTCAACTACATGAAATTGTTGAAGAGGCAAAAGCACGAAACGAAAATCCTGGAATTATATAAAGTTTCTTCCAAGCCGTTCTGGAGCTATGTAAATAAAAGTAGAAAAGTTATTCCATCAATTTCCCTTTTGACCCATGACGGTAAGATTGAGAGAGATCCTGATGAAGTTGTGAGTATGTTGGCAGATGCCTTTGATCTTATTTATCCCACTCTAATTACAGATTTTTGTCCAGCGCAAATTCCTGAGACATTGGTTTCCCATATGCCATTAATTTCTTCAGCAGAGGTATCACAGGAATTGCGTAAATTATCTTGTTACACGTCGGCTGGGCTGGACGACATTCATCCTTTAAACCTTCAAAAACTCCATAACCTGCTAGCATTCCTATTATCAGAGATGTTTAACATGTCTCTATGTACATCATACATCCCTGATCAGTGGAAGCGATCTCACATTACTTATATATACAAAAAAGGAAATAGAGAAGACCCGTCCAATTATCGTCCTTTAAGTCTGACAAGCGTTGTATGTAAATGCCTTGAAAGGTTCGTGCATAAATACATAACTTCTCATATGGATAGATTTAAACTTCTGCACCCTTCTCAACATGGATTTCGCACTGGTCGATCATGCCTCAGTAATTTAATTATGGCTCGTGAAAATTGGACAGATGTAGTAGCGGATAGTTGTGGGGTCGATGTAATTTTTATCGATCTTAGCCGGGCGTTTGACCAAGTACCCCATGATCCTCTGCTAGTAGTTTTGGCTAAATACGGTATCGATCCCCATGTAGTTCGTTGGATTAGTTCGTTCTTGACGGATCGGTCATATCAAGTAAGGCTAGCCAGTAGTGTTTCTTCACAACGTCATGTTCGTTCCGGAGTGCCTCAAGGCACGGTTCTCGGCCCTTTACTGTTCAACATTTTCCTTCAAGATCTTTTATTAAGACTGAGATGCAAAATCCTAGCGTTTGCGGATGACTTCAAGTTATTGCGGTGCATTCAATCGTATCATGACTGTTTTCTTCTCCAGGAAGATTTAGACAATATTGTTAGGTGGAGTAATGAGATAGGACTGATGTTAAATACATCAAAGTGCTGCCACATGCACTTAGTACATAAGAAATTTTCTTTTAGATATAAATTAGGTGCCGAGACAATTACGCAGGTACAATGCACAAGAGATTTGGGAATACTTGTGCACAAGTCATTGAAGAGTCGTCCAAACACGGACAGAATCATCCAAACGACCAGGAAACTTAGCTATGTGGTCCGGAGGTGTTTTTGTAATCCATCGGCTTCCTGTCTTAAAATAATATACAATTCACTTATTCGTCCTATCATTGAATATTGTATCCCTGCAGTATTTCCATGCACACGTGGTGAGATGAATGACCTTGAAAATGTTCTCCGTAGGTTGACGAGATCGTGCTATTCCCTCAGGAAATTGTCTTATAAGGACCGCTTGCGCAATATAAGAGTTCCTTCAGTCCGTACTAGTATAGTGTCTTGATATTTTGTTTTAGGGATATGTTATTCAAGCGTGACGGATTTCTGATCGACTGTATTCAGCAAAGTCAGCGAACTACTAAACGAGGTAACTCTCTTACTGTGAGAACCCTGCATCACGGCAAACTCGAAAGACTATATCGCCTTTCTCATCGAGCAGTGAGGCTTTGGAACAAACTTCCAGAGAATATCATCAACATATCAAATAGAGTGCACTTCAAGAAAACGCTAATTACATGGCTTTGCACAGATTCTAATTTCAATATCCAGTATCCAGATTAAGATCTTGCTGACATAAAATTGGTTTTACAGTGAGCAGACAAAACAGCTGCATGGCTATAGTCTTGTATGTTATAATAATATAAAAAAATAAATTTAAAGTCATAAGCGGAAAAATTTCATGGATGGATAATAAATAATATACTTTGTATTAGAATAAAGAATATTAGAATAACAAGATAGTTTAAACTATCTTGTTATCCCTATTAACTACTTACACAAATTACAATAAATAGCATACATCACAAATTGGATTACAATTGGATTGTTTACAAAACAGCTTGCCAGCGGAACAAAACACATAATGACACGAAAAACATCGAAGCTTAAAGCTAAGAAATCTAATGTAAACACTGTATTTCTAAACGCAAACATAATTGATGAGTGTATATCTATCCAAGTCCAGTGTTCGAATGATTTGTGTGACAACTGGACCACTATTTGTATGAGCAAGTTAAAAAAGAATTCCGATGATGCTTATTTATGTGGCTTTTGTGCTGTGAAGGAGCTTAATGTTTTGAGAAGACGTTTGGTCGAATTTGAAGAAGCACATAACCAATCTCTCAGGCGAACCGTTCTCCTGGACGATAAAATATATCTCTTTCAAAGCTCAACATCCTCTTAAAAATAAAGTTCCTGGAGATGCGCAGGTTGGGGATGATACGACTGCCTGCGTTATTCCCCTTGATGAGAATACAAGCGATCGCAAATTGCAACAAATTGCTGATAATACAGTCCCTAAAGTATCACAGACTACGAACGATATGACTACATGCGTTGTCGTTGATCGTCCTTCTGCCGATCTTTCTTTACATATTGACAACCGAACTCGGACAACTGGAGCTTATGTAGGCAGCAATGGACCTGTAGCATCCCGTATTTGGAAGCGGGGATATTTGCGTTCTTCCTATTCAACTCCAAATTCAGTGTCAAGACCGTATGACGAAGTCTCGAAATATATTCTGTCTGATGAAGCGATTTCACAAAGTGATACACCGAAGATGTCGAATGCTCACAATGCGACATTTCGTACTATCTCAAACAAAGATGGTCAGTGCGTTTCCTCGGGCAACGCACACGTCACCTTGATGTCACCATCAAGTTCTGTAGAGTCTCATTATTCACAGACCCAGACAGATTTATCTAGCTTGCGGAATATTGTTAAAACAGATACTCAAATACCCAGCTTACGTGCATGTACAGATACACAATCTGCTGTGTCCTGTGATGGTCTTGATAGGGTGATCTCAAATAAGCGTATATAATAGAGGATGGTCAGTTATTCTAGCTAATATGCCCGAGTCTATCTTCGAGAATGCGCAAGCACGACTGAATGACGACATTCAGTGTTTGAGGTCTATTCCGGCACATGTACTTGGCTCCTGTGGCATTGAGACAGTCCAAAAAGTTAAACTTGTCGCTCTTTTCCGCATAGGTAAGCGTAATGCTTTAAATAATAAACCCCGACTACTCAAAGCTGTCTTCCATCACCAACTTCATGCTACCTTAATGTTGCGAAACTCGTTCCGTCTCAAAGGGTCTAATATTCGACTGCTGAAAGATCTTGATGTATCAGAACGAATAAAATTATCGAGGTTAAAGAGGAACTAGCATCTCGTGTTGCTAAAGGAGAAACAAATCTCTATGTGAAAAAATTTCAGATTGTGAAGCGACGCACCCGGCTGAGTTGGAGCCCACTAGTTATGTCGCCTCGCGTGCATTCTGTAATCGAAACGGGCTCGTCTACTCTGCCTATCAGAATCTAAATGGTTTAGCGTACGGGTAATTAGGATGTGTAAGGGGGATGGGAATACTCCCAGAGGTATATTGGGGCATTATGAAATACATTATTGTAATGTTCGCAGTCTTATATCGAAGATAGATGAACTGAAATATAGAGTTCAGGTAATTCGTTCTAAATTACTTGCTATATTAGAATCATGGCTATATGGTGATATTGTTGATAATGAAGTCTCCATCCCTGGTTATCTAGTTTTCCGCAGTGATCGTGAAAGTGGAAGAGGTGGAGGTGTTGTTCTTTATGTGAGCAACGATGTGAAAGTAACTATTCTTAGCACTTCTTCTGATAAAGTCGAAAGTTTGTGGTGTCAGGTAAAATTCATGCATACCGCTCCGCTTGTTCTGGGGGTAGTATACCGTTTACCCTTGGCCGCCACAGATATACTGATTGGGGAAGTAGAACTTTTTTCTAAAGGTACCTCCAATGTTTTAATACTTGGTGACTTGAATATGCCTTCGGTTGATTGGAATTCGTATACGGCTTTTCCTACTTGTGACCATGCTTCCTATGACCTTCTGGAGTGTATCATCTATTGTTGTTTAACTCAGCATGTCCAAAATTGCACTCGTTTTGCTAGTGACAGTAGATCTCTATTAGATGTATGCTTATCTTCGAACAGTGAGATTATTAACGCCATCCGTTATGATGCCCCGATCGGTATGTCTGATCATTGCGTAGTGATCGTTAAGTTAAGGTTTCAAGAAGAAACTCGAGGTCCGCGTGAAAATCAAGTGGTTAATGCTTTCAAAACCAACACAGATGCAATTCAGTCAATACTTTCAACAGCTTCCTGGCCAGATCGCACTGTCGTTGGAGTACACGGCGCGTGGAATTACTTTCAGAGAACCTTAGAGTCGCTGCTTATTTTATTCTCTCCACTTAGAAGCAGGACACGTCGAAAAGATTCTCCCTGATTCGATCCTGAGTTACGCTCAACATTGAGGACTCGTAATTTGATCTTCAATCGCTACAAATTTGGCGAGTGTAGTTATGATGTTTTTAAACAGGCAAGAAATTTATTCAATTCATTGAAGAGAAATTAGCGGTGTGCATTTGAGAATGCATTAGCTAACCAGTGTAAATAAGATTTAAAGGTCTTTTTTCAGTACCTATCAAGTAGAGGAGCTGTTGATTCTTCGATTTGTCACTACTTATATGATATTTCTGCGAATGACCTAGCTGAAGAGTTTGCGGCACACTATTGCACTTCAGTAGAGCCCGCAAATGAACATGAAACTTTTTGTATGGAATCTAGTGTGCTGAACACTTACTCTGACACGTGTCTTGAGTTGGACCTTGACAATTTGATAACGTCAGCTAAATTCTATTCCGAATTACGCCGTCTAAAAGCAAATAATTCAAGAGGTTGTGACTTACTACCTTCTGTTTATCTGCGCAGATTAGCAGGCTCAATTTGCGTTCCTCTCTGTGCAATTTTTCGCCAGTCAATCTTAGAAAGATCTCTTCCTAATGTGTGGAAGCAGTCAATTGTTCTTCCCTACTTCAAAAAGGGAGATCGCTCTTCCGTCGAGAATTATAGGCCGGTGAGCATTACCTGCATTTGCTGTAGAGTGTTGGAGAGGTTTGTGCATCGCTACATGGTTGAGTTTTTTGGTGTAGGAAAAATTTTAGTCCCTAATCAGCACGGATTTCGAGAGGGTTATTCAACTGTTTCAAATTTGCTTGATGCTCATCTTGATTGGACAGCGAATAAGACACACTATACCGATACAGACATTATATTCTTCGACTTTTCCAAAGCTTTTGATAGAGTAGATCATGGTCTACTTCTTCAGAAACTTGTCAATACTGGACTCCCAAACATAATGGTTGATTGGATTAGAGAATTTCTTCGTGATCGTTGCTTTCGAGTACTTGTCGATTGGTCATTGTCTGTGTCTAGATAATGTCATATTGGAGTACCTCAAGGTTCAGTTTTGGTCCGCTTTTATTCAGCATTTATGTTAACGATTTGCCTGGGTGCATTCGCTCTCGATCATGTTTGTATGCAGATGACTTAAAAATATGGCGGCCCATTCATTCATGTACGGATGTTTATAATTTGCAAACTTACAAAGTGAACCGAGGCGAACAACAACAAAAGGCTTTATGCGAACATCTGAAAACATAACATATAAATATCAGTACATTCTCCCAACGATATAATCAGACAAATAGTTCGGTGATCGACGCATACGTGTCGATCGTCGAAATTCCATTGACGGGATCTGCTGTAGATCTACTTGTTGCTCTTGACAATCGTGAACTTTATTCAGATCATAATTCTCATTAGGTATATGTGACGCTGAGCTTGTAGCACTGTTATTTGAATCCACCTCTGTTTGTAAATTGTGGATATCCGGAGTAAACATTGCAGGGGGTGAATCGTCCATCTGGCAATTTTGAGATATGTTGGATTCTTCGAATACATTTTGATTACAGTTATTGGGAGCTAGATATTGAGTTGAAATGTGAGTCTCTTTTCCATTAGGGTATCGAACTAGAGCGTAGTTCTCGTTGGCATGAATAAGCTCTGCGGGATCTACAAATGGATCGTTTTTACTAATACGGTTGAAATTCTTTACAAAGATAGGTCCAGGATTGATTAACCACTCAGGTAAGCTGACTCCCTTAGCTGATCTGCGATTGAATTTGAATATACGTTCATGAGGCGTTTCATTAGTCGAAGTGCATAAAAGAGATCTGATCGAATGAAGTGCCTTTGGAAGTGTTGTTTCCCACCGTTCGATTGGAATCTTATTATTATGATGATACAACCGTATCGCGTTCCATATCAACCCGTTATAGCGCTCAATCTGGCCATTTGAGGTAGGATGGTAGGGAGTGGAATATGATAGCGTGATTCCCAATGTCAATAAATATTTACGGAACTCTACTGACGTGAAAGAAGTACCCCGATCGGTATGGATATTCTCAGGCGTGCCAAATAATGCGAACAACGACTCAAGACACTGAATTACCGATCGAGAACTGGTGTCAGCACAGGGAAACCCAAAGGGAAATCGGCTATATTCATCTACTATAGATAAAATATATCTTTTCTTACTCGAGCTGGGCAGCGGGCCTTTAAAATCTAAGGACAAACGCTCCCATGGTTTACTGGCTTTAATCAAGGTACTTCGAGGGGGTTTATAAAAGTGAGGTTTCAATTCGTTGCAGCTAGGACAACCTTTGATGACTTTTCTAACATCTTCTATAGAATACGGAAAATTTCGATGACGTACATAGTGCCACATCCTTGTTACCCCACGGTGACACAAATGATCATGCATCCTTTCGAGTTCTTTTAAATCACTCGTGACTGATCCTAAAGCAATTCGAGACATAGCGTCAGCTACCTGATTTTCTTTGCCGCATCGATATGACACGTCGAACTAATATTCGGACAATTCTATTCTCCAACGATTGATTTTGTCATATTTGATCTTACTGTAATGTTTATTTGAGAACAAAAATGCCACGGATTGTTGATCCGTCAGAACGGTGAAATGTCTACAGGATAAATAGTGACGCCAGTATCTTATAGATTCTACTATGGCTAGTGCCTCTTTCTCAACAGCTGCATATTTCATTGCGTTCTTATCCAGAGTACGTGAGAAGAATGCGACTGGTTTAAAATTTTGAGACAAAGTAGCACCGATCGCAAAGGCAGATGCGTCTGTCTCGACCACGAATGGGACTGAGAAATCTACTTTAGACAATGTAGTTGATGCAAGGCTGTGTTTCAGACTTGCAAATGATTCTTTTGCATGAAGAGACAGCGGAAAAGATACAGTTTGTGCTAAAGGTCGAACGACATTTGAAAAATTCTTTATCCATCGAGAATAGTGTACGAACATTCCTATAATACGTTTAAGTTCGACTAATGATTTTGGCTCAGGCATTTCCAATAAGGGTTTGACACGATCAGGGTCAGGTGAAATGCAACCGTTATCTATCTGGTAGCCAAGAAAACATACCTTAGAGACTCTGAAAATACATTTTGACGTATTTAAAGTGATATTATATTTCTTAGCAACTTCTAAGAAGCGATCAAGATTCCTTTGGTGAAGTTCCTTTGTTTCACCGCCGATAATAACATCATCCAAATAAACGTACGTAGATAAACGACCATTAGCTTCAAATGCAGTGTAATGCCTCTCATTCTCCTGAATGGGAACCTGATGATAAGCATTCTTTAGGTCTAATCGACTGAAACTTTTGAATGGAGATAGCTTATCAATGAATTCGTCAATCCTGGGAAGAGGGAAGCCGTCAAGATGAGTGAATCGATTCACCGTCAAACTGTAATCTATTACCATTCGCACTTCGCGACCAGGATTTTTAACCAGGACAACTTGTGCACGCCACGGAGACGTGCTATTCTCGATGATACTGGAATCTAATAGGCGTTTTACCTCGGCTGCGATAAAACAGTTATCTTCTGGAGTTCTTCGACGAGATGGAATTGCAACAGGTTTTACCGCTTTGTCTAGGAATTGAAATAGAGACGGGGCTTCAACTTTCATTTCCCCAACACCTGCAACAACGACCAAAGGATGTTCTACTCCGTTGAATTCTATAGTCACCGTCGAGTGTTGACGAAGAAAGGGTACACCGAGGATCACATCTGTTACTAGGGTGGGGAGAATGAATAATTTTACATTTCGATAGAAACGATTGTTTAAAACAACATCGGCGAATGTACAATGTCTTAACTCACAGGAAAATTCAGATGCAGCGAGAGAAACTTTTAAATTTGTGGATTTTCTCACAAGCTTGCACTTTGTAGCGACATCACTTCTGACAATATTAAATGAACTTCCAGAATCGATCATCCCGCTTACTGAGATATTATTCAAACTTATAGTGGGCTGGATTAAGTTTGATGATGACGCGTTTGTTGTGCTTATTGAATATAAAGACGCAGACGTACCAGAATTTCTTGAACGGCACATGTTAGAAAAGTGTCCTTTCTTGCTGCACGTATGACAGGTAGCGTTGCGAGCAGGACAGTTACTCCGCACGTGGCGGTTTCGACCGCAAAAGTAGCATCGCTCTTGACTTTTGATTGCGGAACATTCTTGTTGTGTTTCCGAATCATCTCTGGGTAAATTTGTCAACTGCGGTGGATTAGCATAGTTAATCATAGATTTCATATTTTCAGATTGAGTGATATCCCGTGAAGATAACCGGAATTCCGGTGCTTCAGCCTGTGCCAACTCGATTGATCGAGCGATCCGTTAAGCACTCTCTTTGTTAAGATCGACGGTTTCAAGTAGACGTTCTCTGATAGATGTGGAAATAATTCCAGCGACAAAAGTATCCAACAACAAAGAATCTCGATGTTCTCGTGAAGTTACATCTTTGAACTTGATTTGACGGGCAACGGATTCTGTCGTTTGAATGAACTGGTCGATTGTCTGGTTTTCGGCTTGCTTCAAATTATGCAGCTAATGTCTTGCATATACATCTCTCCTGTCCTTTATGAAACTTCTACTTAACGTATCGATCGCGATATCATAATCATCGACTCCTTCGATGATATCATAAAGGATTGGAGAGATGTGGTTGATCAGAAGATCAAGCTTTTGTTGGTTTGTGACATCTTCAAGAACTCGTACAAACGCATTGAATCTTTGTAGCCAATGACGCCAAACTTTTGCCGAATCAATCCCATCGGTTAAAGCATCTAGGATCGCTGGTTTGAGTAGCTTGTCCATTCACAATGTTCGCATAAATTGAACCGAGGCGAACAACAACAAAAGGCTTTATGCGAACATCTGAAAACATAACATATAAATATCAGTACACATAGATAATGTGGACTTGTGGGCGGCGTCTAACAAGCTTGTCATAAATGTTTCGAAATGCAAACACATGCGTATTATTAGTAATGCTCGCAAGCAACTACCATCAACTTGTTACAAATAAAAGGGATGTATTGTGGAAAGTGTTGATAGTTACAAAGATTTAGGAGTATGAGTTACCTCTAATTTATCAACTAAAAAGCACACTGATCAAGCTTGTGCCAACTCCAATAAAATGATAGGTATGATTCGACGACCGTTTGATCGCGTTAATCCGACTGCTCTTCGGCCTCTGATTTTAGCACATGTATTTAGTAGACTTTTATATGCATCTCCGGTTGTATACCAACGTACTGTGCATGAACATAAGAAATCAGAGAGGATACTTCGAAGGGCAACAATAGCTAGCACCAACGTTGGCGTCGCTGCCTTATGAAGACAGACTGAGATCATTAGTCTCAGTCTGTCTGAGGAGGCAGACTGAGACAGGAGAGGTGATCTCCCTCGACGTCTCCTTCGCATTCGACATTGTCAACCACTCCGTCCTCCTTTCTCGCCTTCGTTATGATTACGGCTTTTCTTCATCCTCCGTAGCATGGTTCGCCTCATATCTATCCGACCGTTCCTTTCGCGTCTGTTCTAATTCATCATCCTCCCATCCCTATTTTTTGCGGGGTCCCACAAGGTTCAGTCCTACATCCCCTGCTTTTCTCTCTTCTGCTTGACGATCTCTCTACGTTTCTCAAACCTTACTCCTTTAAAGTCATGCAATACGCCGATGACATTCTAATCTATGCTCATGCACCCGCACATCGCATACACGATATCGGCATTTCTGCCTCCAACTGTATTTCTTCTATCTACAAACGTCTCTCCAATCTCCATCTCGTTCTAAACACCGACAAGTCTAAAATAATGTGGATCCTACCCCGTAAACCAAACATATCTCCTCCCATTGTATATTTTGCCTCATCGATCATCCCCATAGTCCACAATCTCACTTTATTAGGCTTCCATTTCAATGATCACCTTTCCCTTAAACCCTTCGTCCGTGACAAGGTCCGCTCGTCTAACTTAATTCTCCGTGACATCCGCCGTATCCGCCCCCTTATCGACTTCCGTTCTTGTATGTCTCTTCTTTCATCGCTTCTTTTCCCTAAAATCGATTACTGCCTTAGCCTTTTCGCCAATTCTCCAAAATCCATCATCCTACCCCTACAACGAATAATCAACACCACCGTTCGAGTGCTCTTTCGTCTCCGTCGCTTCGACCACACATCCACATATTTTGCCCAACTCTCCTGGCCCACCATCCACATCCGCATCAAACTCCGCCTTCTCGTTACTTTTCGTCTCATCGCTGTCGGCTCCCCATCGTTCATCAACCTTCCTTTCTTAGACGATACTCGCCCCACCTCGCTATCGCTTCGTTCCTGTCATACCCTCTTACTCCACGTTCCTAATTACTCCAACAACTACGGTCTCCAATCCGTCCTCGTCGCCGCCTCACTCGCCTGGAATCAACACCCTCTCGACGTCCGCCGCGCCCCTTCCTTTATCACATTCAAACACCTCCTCCGTTCACACCTTCTCGACACCTGATTCACAGTTTTGTTTTGTTGTGGTCATGTAAGCGTGCGCTGGCACGCATTTGCTACGTTAAAATAAATCCTTTTTTTTATTAGGACTTGAGACCGTCACATGGACCCGTCGGTACATGGATATGTGCCTTGTTTGGCATTTATTCCAACTTCATCATCACCCTCTTCGGAGTAGGGTTCAACTACGTAGTTCAAATGTTCTTCGCAGTCATTCTTTAACTAATCGAAGAAACAGAGTACAGAAATTGGGCGCGATCAATTTGATAGAAGAACTGTTGAGCTTTGGAATAACCTTGATGCAGACACCGTTGGATGCAGTTCACTTAATACTTTTAAAAGAAGACTACGAATGGATCAAGCAATGTTTCGTGTTGCATTTCCTTATTTTAATAACTAATTAATTTATTTACGAACTTATTGTGAGCCAGCTATTTGAGCTAATGCTCGTATGTTGTTGAATGTATAATAATAAGATACTAGATAATCAAATTTCATCACAGGAAATACGTCCTTAACACGTATTTGGCCTGATGCTATGTTGGGTCATATGTATACGTCCTTAGAGGAGTTAGGGGCCGAAACATGATCGCATAGCAGTTCCTCCTGATGACCTCTAATCCTTATTCTGATACAAAATATGTTATTTATTAGACAATTCATAAAAATGATTTTTATTTTAAATTTTAATTTTATAAATATAAAATCTTATATAATTATTATTATTATTATACATTCAACAACATACGAGCATTAGCTCAAATAGCTGGCTCACAATAAGTTCGTAAATAAATTAATTAGTTTTTAAAATAAGGAAATGCAACACGAAACATTGCTTGATCCATTCGTAGTCTTCTTTTAAAAGCACTAAGTGAACTGCATCCAACGGTGTCTGCATCAAGGTTGTTCCACAGCTCAACAATTCTTCTATCAAATTGCATCGCGCCCAATTTCTGTACTCTGTTTCTTCGAATAGTTAAAGAATGACCGCGAAGAACATTTGAACAACGTAGTTGAACCCTACTCCGAAGAGGGTGATGAGGACGTTGGAATAAATGCCAAACAAGGCACATATCCATGTACCGACGGGTCCATGTGACGGTCTCAAGTCCTAATGATCTCAGTCTGTCTTCATAAGGCAGCGACGCCAACGTTGGTGCTAGCTTTGTTGCCCTGCGAAGTACCCTCTCTGATTTCTTATGTTCATGCACAGTACGTGGGTATACAACCGGAGCTGCATATAAAAGTCTACTCAATACATGTGCTAAAATCAGAGGCCGAAGAGCAGTCGGATTAACGCGAACAAACGCGCGTCGAATCATACCTATCATTTTATTGGAGTTGGCACAAGCTTGATCAGTGTGCTTTTTGGTTGATAAATTAGAGGTAACCCATACTCCTAAATCTTTGTAACTATCGACACTTTCCACAATACAGTCCTTATATGTGTAACAAGCTGATGTTAGTTGCTTGCGAGCATTACCAATAATACGCATGTGTTTGCATTTCGAAACATTTATCACAAGCTTGTTTAACGCCGCCCACAACTCCAAATTATCTATGTCAGTTTGCAAATTATCAACATCCTCACATGAATGAATGGGCCGCCATATTTTTAAGTCATCTGCATACAAACATGATCGAGAGCGAATGCACCCAGGCAAATCGTTAACATAAATGCTGAATAAAAGCGGACCCAAAACTGAACCTTGAGGTACTCCAATATGACATTCTCTAGACACAGACAATGACCAATCGACAAGTACTCGAAAGCAACGATCACGAAGAAATTCTCTAATCCAATCAACTATTATGTTTGGGAGTCCAGTATTGACAAGTTTCTGAAGAAGTAGACCATGATCTACTCTATCAAAAGCTTTAGAAAAGTCGAAGAATATAATGTCTGTATCGATATAATGTGTCTTATTCGCTGTCCAATCAAGATGAGCATCAAGCAAATTTGAAACAGTTGAATAACCCTCCCGAAATCCGTGCTGATTAGGGACTAAAATTTTTCCTACACGAAAAAACTCAACCATGTAGCGATGCACAAACCTCTCCAACACTCTACAGCAAATGCAGGTAATGCTCACCGGCCTATAATTCTCGACGGAAGAGCGATCTCCCTTCTTGAAGTAGGGAAGAACAATTGACTGCTTCCACACATTAGGAAGAGATCTTTCCAAGATTGACTGGCGAAAAATTGCACAGAGAGGAACGCAAATTGAGCCTGCTAATCTGCGCAGATAAACAGAAGGTAGTAAGTCACAACCTCTTGAATTATTTGCTTTTAGACGGCGTAATTCGGAATAGACTTTAGCTGGCGTTATCAAATTGTCAAGGTCCAACTCAAGACACGTGTCAGAGTAAGTGTTCAGCACACTAGCTTCCATACAAAAAGTTTGATGTTCATTTGCGGGCTCTACTGAAGTGCAATAGTGTGCCGCAAACTCTTCAGCTAGGTCATTCGCAGAAATGTCATAGAAGTAGTGACAAATCGAAGAATCAACAGCTCCCCTGCTTGATAGGTACTGAAAAAGGACCTTTAAATCGTATTTACACTTGTTAGCTAATGCATTCTCAAATGCACACCGCTTCTTTCTCTTCAATGAATTGAATAAATTTCTTGCCTGTTTAAAAACATCATAACTACACTCCCCAACTTTGTAGCGATTGAAGATCAAATTACGAGTCCTCAATGCTGAACGTAACTCAGAATCGAACCAGGGAGAATCTTTTCGACGTGTCCTGCTTCTAAGTGGAGAGAATAAAATAAGCAGCGACTCTAAGGTTCTCTGAAAGTAATTCCACGCGCCGTGTACTCCAACAACAGCGGGATCTGGCCAGGTAACTGTTGAAAGTATTGACTTAATTGCACCTGTGTTGGTTTTGAAAGCATTAACCACTTGATTTTCACGCGGACCTCGAGTATCTTCTTGAAACCTTAACCTAATGATCAATACGCAATGATCAGACATACCGATCGGGGCATCATAACGGATAGCGTTAATAATCTCACTGTTCGAAGATAAACATACATCTAATAGAGATCTACTGTCACTAGCAAAACGAGTGTAATTTTGAACATGCTGAGTTAAACCACAATAGATGATACACTCCAGAAGGTCATAGGAAGCATGGTCACAAGTAGGAAAAGCCGTATACGAATTCCAATCAACCGAAGGCATATTCAAGTCACCAAGTATTAAAACATTGGAGGTACCTTTAGAATAAAGTTCTACTTCCCCAATCAGTTTATCTGTGGCGGCCAAGGGTGAACGATATACTACCCCCAGAACAAGCGGAGCGGTATGCATGAATTTTACCCGACACCACAAACTTTCGACTTTATTAGAAGAAGAAGTGCTAAGAATAGTTACTTTCACATCGTTGCTCACATAAAGAATAACACCTCCACCTCTTCCACTTTTACGATCACTGCGGAAAACCCGATAACCAGGGATGGAGACTTCATTATCAATAATATCACTATATAGCCATGATTCTGTGATAGCGAGTAATTTAGGACGAATTAACTGAACTCTATATCTCAGTTCATCTATCTTCGATATAAGACTGCGAACATTACCATGGAGTATTTCACAATGCCCCAACATACCTCTGGGAGTATTCCTATCACCCCTTACACATCCAAATAACCCGGACGCTAAACCATTTAGACTCTGATAGGCAGAGTAGACGAGCCCGTTTCGATTACAGAATGCACGCGAGGCGACATGACTAGTGGGCTCCAACTCAGCCAAGTGCGTCGCTTCACAATCTGAAAATTTTTCACATAGAGATTTGTTTCTCCTTTAGCAACACGAGATGATAGTTCTTTTTTAACCTTCGATAATTTTTTTCGTTCTGATACATCAAGATCTTTCAGCAGTCGAATATTAGACCCTTTGAGACGGAACGAGTTTCTCAACATTAAGGTAGCATGAAGTTGGTTATGGAAGACAGCTTTGAGTAGTCGGGGTTTATTATTTAAAGCATTACGCTTACCTAGACGGAAAAGAGCGATAAGTTTAACTTTTTGGACTGTCTCGATGTCACAGGAGCCAAGTACATGTGCCAGAATAGACCTCAAACTCTGAATGTCGTCATTCAGTCGTGCTTGCGCATTCTCGAAGATAGACTCGGGCACATTAGCTAGAATAACTGAGCAACCTCTATTATATATCCGCTTATTTGAGATCACCCTATCGAGACCATCACAGGACACAGCAGATTGTGTATCTGTACATGCACGTAAGCTGGGTATTTGAGTATCCGTTTTAACAATATTCCGCAAGCTAGATAAGTCTGTCTGGGTATGTGAATCATGAGACTCTAAAGAACTTGATGGTGACATCAAGGTGACGTGTGCGTTGCCCGAGGAAACGCACTGACCATCTTTGTTTGAGATATTAATAATTATTAATTTTATTTATCATTATTTGTTATTTAAATCACGTAGACTGAATTAGTTGATCTAATTAAATTGTTTTACGATAAGCTTTCTATTATTACATATATTTATAGCAAGTTGTTTTGTTATGTCTTTTTGTAAGAAATATTTTAAATATTATAAACCTCACGATTGATATTTAGTAGAATCATACCTGAGCATATTTTAAAGATTTTTATCCGAGCATTATACAAATCACAAATATCCTTTTGTAGCTGTAAAATAGATGTTTGAGTAGCTGCGTCATGCAAGAATTGGCTTTGATCACGAATCTTTAAGTGAATGCGAACCATTTTCCAAATATATCAAATACTTTCAACCGTTCAGTGAATAAGTTGCCATAGAAACAATCTTAAAAAAACATCATTTCTCAGTTCTATGTACACGAATTTAAAAATATATAAAAATAATTGTTCAACGATACATTCGATATGCTATTGTATTGTAAAAGTCGTTTAAACATCGACAGAAAGAATTTAATAAGAAATATTTTTTATCAAATATTCGACTATTGCAATTTCCCTTTCAATTGTTGTCTTTAACTTAAACCTTTCGTCCGTAACAAGGCCGCTCGTCTAACTTAATTCTCCGTAACACCCGCCGTATCCGCCCCCTATCGACTTCCGTTCTTGTATGTCTCTTCTTTCATCACTTCCATTCACTAAAATATATTACTGGCTCACCATTTTCGCCAATTCCAAAATCCATCATCCTACCGCCACAACGTATCATCAACTCTGCCGTTCGAATGCTCCTATGTCTCCGGCGCTTTGACCACACATCCACATATCTTGTCCAACTCTCCTGGCCAACCATCCACATCCAACTCCGCCTTTTCGTAACTTTTCGTCTCATCGCTGTCGGCTCCCCATCGTTCCTCAACCTTCTTTTCTTAGACGACACTTGCCCTACCTCGCTATCGCTGCGTTCCCGTCATGTCCTCTTATTCCACGTTCCCAATTACTCAAACAACTATGGTATCCGATCCTTCCTCGTCACCGCCCCACTCGGAGTATAGCCCCACACAATCTTCGGGTATCTGTGGCTTCTCTGTATGAACTAACTATGAGTTGTGTTCGTGCTCTATGTAGGAAGTCTTAATCATTTTCAGTATGCGTTGGGCTTTGCCAGCGCTCTCCTTTGTCTTCACTTTGGTTCCACATAGACAAAATTACGAGACAGGAGCTTTGACAAATGTCGGTCTTCAGTTTCGTTCCATCATAATATCATCGCTGGTATCATGATGATGGAATGGAAATGAATACATGATACCATCTCTAGTATCATGTATTTTAGAGATCTAAAATACATACAATTATTCCTGTCAGTTCCAGATTATTCCTGTCAGTTCCAGATTATTCCTGTCAGTTCCAGATTATTCCTGTCAGTTCCAGATTATTCCTGTCAGTTCCAGATTATTCCTGTCAGTTCCAGATTATTCCTGTCAGTTCCAGATTATTCCTGTCAGTTCCAGATTATTCCTGTCAGTTCCGCTCGCTACGCTCGCGGATTGAGCTCAATCTATCGATAAAAGGTCATGCCTAAAAAAGCGCGATCTCAGATCCCTGTTCCTGATCAAGAATCTTCCACATCGGAATGCAATGATGGTTAAACCAGCTTTGAAGTTGAATGCGATTCCAAAGATTGTGATGTATGAACACTTGTTCGTGTTAAAATATCCGACCACTCAGTGTATAAACGTAAACAGTTCACATGCGGTTTTTGTACATCAGTACGACTACTACAGTTATCATGCTCATCTACTCCTGTATCACACACGACCACTCAGACCAATGCTGTTTTAGATGTTTCCCTCGCATCAACACCTGACTTCGCATCATATAATCTCATTATTCAACCTACTCTCTCACACACTCCTCGTTCAACTACGTACAAAACTTCCATTAATCTTTCTCATTCTAACAATGCTAACGGTAAAGCTTTTCATCTCGTACCTCCTCTTTGTATTCATCCCCAAATCTAAATAAATCTCAAACTTCTTTATTCTCTTCACGTACTCCTTACTCGACCTCCCCGTATCACTTCTCAATAATTTACATCCTTCCATCAAAATCATTTCCAGCAACATTTCCGATCAACTGATTCAACACTCCATTCCTGCCACTCATACCCCAACCTATCTTAATTCTCCTTACTCTACCTCCCACGTAACACTTCCAAATAATTTACATCCTTCATTTAAAATCATATCCAGTCACATCTCTGATCAACCGATTCAACACCCCGCTCCTGTCACACTTGCTCCAACCAATATTAATTCTTTATCAAGCACCCCTGTCATTTCCACTTCTATCTGCTCATCTGCCTCGACTCCTACCAGCTCTGTCCGTCCACCACTTCCACGAAATCGTTTTCCTTCGCGCGATCGCTGTATAATCATATCAAACTTAAAGCTTTCCGAATCTGCTTCTCCACAATCTCGCCTCGATGATGATGTATCTGCTTTCAGGTCTATCCTAGCAACCATTCTTCCTGATGACAACCCATCCCTCTTCAATAATATCGATCCTGTATCCTTTATTCGTTAAAACAAATCAACAAAATCCAATCATCTCAGTCCTCCACTCTTAAAAATCGTTTTCCGACATAGTTCACATGCCTCTTCGGTACTCTCCCAACGTTTTAAACTTCTTACCACTTCATCTACTTGCCGTATCTTTCCTGACCGCTCCCCTTCTGATATTGCCCAGCTCAATTTAGCTCGCATTGAAAAACATCGACGTGAAACAAACGGCGAGTCATCCTTATCTATACGTAAAATCAACGGAAATTTTCACGTTGTACACACAAGGCCAAAAATTCGATGGAGTCCCATCTCTCACCCTTGTCTTCTTCGCTAGTCGATCTCGCTCCTAAGCATACTTTTCGTATTAGTCTATTCAATACTCGCTCCATTCTTCATAAAGCTGATATGCTTCTCGATATCTTCGATCAATTATCTATCGATATTCTCTGCATTACCGAATCCTGGCACTCTGACTCCGACGATCTTGCTATTCGTCGTCTATGTCGCTCTGGTTGTTCTCTAGTTGAATCAGCTCGTCAAATTACATCTCATACATCTACTGCGTCTAACCATGGCGGTATTGTCGCCATTGCTCGTCACCCAATGTCTCTACGTAAAATAAACGTTAACATCCGTTACACTTCGTTCGAATCACTCATATGCAGATTATCAACTCTTTTCTCTCTGGAACTTGTGATTGTATAACGTTCAGGTTCAGTTGCCCCATCACGTATCTTCTTTATTGACCTTGCAGATCTAATGTCTCACTGTTCATTATTTTATACTCCTTCTTTTGTTCTAGGTGACTTTAGCATTCGTCTTGATCGCCCGTCTGACTCTGACTCTATCACTTTCACTGATCTTTTTTCTGATTTTAACTATAAATTTATTTCAACAAGACCAACTCATATTCTCGGCGGTGCTCTCGACATCATTGCTGTTCCTAACTGCTTCAATGACTATACCTCCTTGTCAATTACTGATCCTGGTTTGTCCGATCATTTCCTTGTCACTCTTACTCTTACTCTTCCCCATCCTCCTTCTCCGCCTTTACCTTTATCTACACCAAGTCGATCCTGGAAGCTTCTCGATATCCCTGTTCTCTGCACAGCCTAACTCAATTCTTCACTCTTTTCACTTCCTCTTAACTATCTCTCTCCCGATTATCTCTGCATTCTGTTTGATTCTAAACTTACGTCGATCCTCAAAAACCTTCTGCCTAGTCGACTTCGACGTTCCCAGCGCTTGCGCCATGCACCCTAGTTCGATTCAGACTGTAGTCTTTCTAAGCGTCGGCTTCATCACTCTTTTCGTATGTATAAACGCTTTCTTAAACGTTCTCCCAACTCACTCACTCCCAATCTTCGTGATTCCTACTTTTCTCAACGCCGTTCACATCTCATTCTTATACGTACTAAATGTACTCTCTTTTGGCGAAATCAACTCGAGTCATCTTCCAACACTAAATCTCATTGGAAAATCTTAAACTCAATTCTTTCACGATCATCTACCCCTTGTAATATAAATCCTGATGAATTTTCTTATCTACAAACTAAGCTATCTAATTTACTCTACCTACTACCAATAGCCCCCTTGTAGCCACTCTTATCTTTAAATACTTCCCTGCCAGTACTATTCCACCTTCTTCCCGTTTCGTCTGATGAAGTTTCTTCGGTTCTGCTGTCCTTACCTAATAAAACCTCTCCTTCTGACCCAATTCCCACTCACTTGCTTAAAAATATCTGCTCATTTATCTAACCCTTCTTAACCACATTGTTCAACTCGTCCATCCGTAGCCGTACATTTCCTTCCATCTGAAAATGCTCCACTGTTCGTCCTCTCATCAAAAAGCAATCTCTCGACTCCTTACTACCATCTTCGTACCGTCCTATTGCACTTATTCCAACCCTCTCTAAACTCCTTGAGCGTCTCGTTCTCAAGCAAGTTAATACATATCTCTTTTCCTCCAACTTATTTCCTCCCTTCTTATCCGCTTTTCGTTCTAATCACTCAACTGAAATTACATGTCTTAAAGGTTATAACGACTTACTCATTTCGCGCGATCAAAAATTATGTAGTGTCATAGTTTCTCTTGGTCAATCATCTGCTTTTGACTTCGCCGATCACTCGATTCTTCTCCATCGCCTTAGTCATGATTATGGCTTCTCTTTACCCACTGTATCATGGTTTTCTTCATATCTATCAAACCGTACATTTCGCGTATATTCTAACTCTTCTCTCTCCCATCCTTCGTCCATTCCGACCGGTGTTCCACAAGGCTCCGTATTAGGCCCTGTGATTTTCTATCTTCTTCTCGGTGATTTGTCTTCGATTTCTCATAAATTTAACTTCCATGCTATGCAATGTGCTGATGACATTCTCATCTATGCTCATGCACCTGTTTATCGTATTCACGATCTTAGTGTTTCTGCTTCCGACTGTCTTGTCTCAATTTCCAATCATCTTTCTTCCCTTCGCCTTTCTCTGAATCCTGATAAATCCAAAATTATGTTTATCCTTCCTCGACGCCTCGGCTTCGAACATCCCTCCGTATCATTAAATTCTACAATTCTTCCTATCGTTGATAATCTCGTTTTCCTAGGCTTCCATTTTGACAACCGACTTTCACTTAAACCTTTCGTTAGAGATAAAGTACGCTCATCTACCTTGATACTCCGCAACCTCCGTCAAGTTCGTAGATTGATCGATTTACCTTCTTGTATGACTCTCATATCTTCTCTCCTTTTTTCTAGACTCGATTATTGTCTTAATCTATTTTCCAACTCACCTAAATCCACTCTTCTTCCCTTACAACTCATCGTCAACGCAGCTGTCCGAATTCTCCTCCGTCTTCGTCGTTTTGATCATACATCCTACCATCTTGCTTCTCTCGATTTGCCTACAATTTATTGTCGTGTTCAAATTCGTCTTCTTATCGTTGCTTTCCGCCTTGTAACTTTTCATACCCCTTCATTTCTCAACCTTCCTTTTCTTGATAATTCTCGTTCTGTTTACTGTTCTTTGCGTTCCTGTAATTCCCTTCTTTTACATGTCCCAAACTACTCTACCTCCTTTGGACTCCGCTCCTTCGTGGTGGCTGCTCCTCTATCGTGGAATCATCTGCCCATTCTTATACGCCGATCAACTTCCCTCCCGTGCTTCAAACGGCAAATCCGATCCCTTTTAAACAATTTATCTGCTTGACTTTTTCATTTTTGTTTGTTGACTTGTATGCGTACAGCTTGTACGCATTTGCCACATTAAATAAATTGGTATTATATTATTATCTCTGCTTTTTATAGATAATGTTGTCTTGTTGGCTTTTTATCCTGAATACTTACAATACCTACCAGATTGATTTACGATAGAATGCCAAGCGGCAGGGTTGGTTGTTAGTACATCCAAGAATGTCTCCAGGTGTTCGTCTCGGATTCAGGTTTCAATGCCAGCCCGGATTGGGGAAAAGGTTCTTCCTTTTGTAGAGGACTTCAAGTATCTTGGGATATTGTTCTCAAAGAACGGCAGTAGCATCAGGGAGATTGTGAAGCGGATTTGCTCAGCTAACGTAGCAATGCGTTCTTTGTACAGATCTGTCGTGGTGAAACGGGAGTTGAATCTTCTGGCAAAGCTTTCGGTTTACCAAGCAATATTGGTTCCTATCTTAACTTATGGTCATGAGCTTTGCATTCTGACAAAAGGATAAGGTCTCGTATACATGCGACTGATATGAGGTTCCTTCTCGGAGTAGCCGGTCTTAGCCTTAATAAGGTTAGTAATTCGGTCGTCAGGGATATAATAGGAATAAAGTTGCTGCTTCTTCACATTTAAGAAAGTCAGTTGATGTGGCTAGGTTACGTCCTGAGAATGTCTAGGAATGTTCATTCTCGAAGGGTTTTCCAGGCCGGACTCTCTGGAAAGAGACCTCGAGGTAGACCTCAGTACAGGTGGAGAGATCAAATCTCGAGATGGCCGAAATCCGCCTTGGGCTATCTAAAAGAGAACTCTTGTTATCTTTCAGATAAAGCTGGTTCACACAACATATTATTTTTATCAGTTATCGAGGTAATAAACAGGTTATGAAGCTCGATAGATGGTCGTGTTCCATCGATAAAGCGGATTTATTGATTCTTTAAACTTTCAGATTTGTTTTCGTTGTGGATATCTATATTTTCGACATCTATAACGTCATTGCGTATTGAGCCAGCATATGTTGTAGTATGCGACATGCTATCAAATCTATTGCAACATCCAGGTGCAGAACAGTTAATACATTACCGAGTTTCGCATGCGCACTTGCAACCTTTGCATTTCGCAGCCTGGCCGTAACATGTAAGCACTTTAGCACAGAGCCCGGTTTGTTACGAGCCATTTACTAACTGTCAGATCCCATGTAGATCAGTTACAACAGGTTTGTATCCGAGTAGCTCGTACTCGTTGGTCCTTCCGAAGGTTTCGAGATGTTTATAGTGGTATAAGCGTAGTCTGTAAGCGTTTCCTGGCTGGTTCCTGAACTGAAAAGCTTCACGTAACCGCCTCCGCAATCAATATCCTGTTCGAATGCCACCGAAAATTGTATGATGAGATCGTAATCCTCAGTGCTGGCATGAGTCTCAAACCGTTTAGACATCCAATAAAAACGGGCATTTTTAGTTGTTTTCAGTCCGATAGACTTCGATTCATTAAAGTACTTCTTTGTGGCAACTACAAATTTGCCTTGTGTCTTGTCCAACTTTGAAGGGATAACCCATTCTTTCAGCGGACCATCGCCATCGAATGAATCTTTGAAATAGACCAGCCCACTCGTCAAATCCGGACGTCTAATTGAAGTAGGGAAGCCAAAGCTCGCCGGAGATCGAATGCGTTCGCAAGAGTGTCGTCTGCACGGTGCGGCTATGTTCAGCACAGCTCCAATGCCATTATCATTTCTCTGACAAGTCTGTATTGACTCTAGATGTTGTTCTTGATCATCATATATCAAACTGGATGAAGGCATTTTAATTAGATTAAGACGTTTGATTGACGGGGAAATCGTATCGTCGCAGGCTGGAGGCACTACGGAATAAAGAAGCATAACTCCAACAGAACTAGTCCTGCCTGATAGATCAGTATAGTCGTTAGATATGTTGATCACAGGTTCGTCGTTAGAGAAAAATCGCATTTCTGGATCATCACATGGTCCCAATTTACGTGTTTTATTTAATTTAAATTAATTATAATAAATCATAATTATAAAAAAATAAATGGTCCACGATTGGAAGTCACTTGATAAGCTTCATGAGATGACATCAATCAACGCATTCTTGGCCTAGATTCTATTGACAAGGGCCTTTCAACACCAACAGACTTATATATTCAGAAATTACAAAACCGAAATGGGTTGTTTTGAAAGCCTTCGTTCGCGGCTATTCGAGCACTTATGTTCCTCATATGTTAGGTACCGGACCGATTGGAGAGAAAGATGGAGTACTGATTACACTTGCGATCAAATTTGGTGAACTCGGAATTTATAATTCAACCGAAAGAAGAAATGTAGATTACGTGAATTCGTTAAGGATGTTTGAGTTTAATGGGAATGGTTGTCAACAATCGGTACTTGTTAACTATCGACTAGATTTGCTGATATATTTTCGTTACGAATGCAGCACTTTTATAGATTAGCACCACTCAGCGTTCTGTACGTATTATTGTGTATATTATATGAATATATCCTCTGTGATTATAAATTTGTAATTTTTTAATGACTAAATTCGTCTGCAAGTTGTTAGTTGTAATTATACTAAACAATTAAAACATTTTTGTAATTATTTATAAACTTGACAATTGGAATTGTCAGAAAATTTGAAATTAGGTTAAATACTTTTTTCCGGAAGCACGCCGAAAAATTTCTGACTATGGCATTGCTTATTTTCTGTAGCAGCCAACTTATTTGGTCTTGATACAAATTACGGTATTTTCGGCACTCTTAGACACGATTTTTACGGATAAAACTGCCAGCGACTTTTCCCGCACTACCAGTAGCTGTAAAGATGATCGGTAAAAACACAATCTCCATTAATCTCCCGCGCTCTGACTACTTCGCAACTTTTCGACATTCTTGATACTCGAACGCACATTGAGGTGATTTATTACGATAAGACGATCATATGTGTTAAATATAGAAACGTCCACTAAGGACAGCTTACCTTGACATCCATGAAAGGCAATGAATTCAATGTCAAGACGAGCACAACGATCACGCGTTGCGTGCGACTCAAATTTAGAACATCCGGAACAGGTTGCAGTTCAGGCTCAATCCATAATCCAAGCAAACTTGGCGCAGAGCTAAAGCTATAATGTCTCTCCAATTTTTTACAAAAGTCAACCCGCAAATGGTCTTTAAAATTGTTGATCATAAATGTCAGCTCTTCTCAATTAATTGAGGATATGGATTGTGTATGGACTCGACATTTGTGTATGAGGGGACTGAACAAGTCACGTGGATAGTTGGTGATCCGATTGAACTTCTTGGTGCTCTAAAACACGATGATGCGAAACGTGACACTTCGAAGGATAAACGTCGTTTGAGGTTCGCTAATAACCCAGGATACTGGCCTGTTCGATGTACAACTTACGTAGATGCGATGCGCTTCAGTAGAGATTTTGCCTGATCGCCTAAACAATCGGTTGTTAAAAAAAGATTACAAGTACGAATTTTCCGTGTTCAACCTTGTAAATTCTTTCGCCATATTACGATGATTTTCGGTGTTCGTTGTATTCAAAAATGGATGTGGACGAACGATACAGATACGATTGAGCTAGAGGTGAAAAGATGCTGACATCAAGAAATGTCCGCTCGAACAGTGTTCCATTCAAGCCTGAACTAACGACGTCCGACCTCACCGCATAATCACGTGATCTGGTCGGATTTACGAATGTTAGATTGTCGGGTACGGGTGAGTTTTGTTTCGATTTTTACTCAATGACAGACTGTTGTCAGTTCACCGGCAATTAAGTCTTGAATCGCGTTGTGTCTGATTGTAGGAATGCCTCCTTTTTTGCAGGAAAGAGCGTGTCCAACGTCAGTATCGTGGCCGCATAAACAGTAGGTACCTCGCAAGTCGTCTGGCAAAACGCCGTAACGTGCTGATATTTCATCTTTGAATTATTCTGCTCTCAGAGTGGACTTTTCGTATTTGAGAGAAATGGCACTTAACAATGAGCTAGCACCATATCATGACGCATCTTCTAAGATGCTTTTTGTATTTTCTTTCATTGATACAGGTGCGACAGATAAACGTGTCTTGAAAGCGACGATACGATTCGCAGCTACTTACAAAGTTCTTGTTTTTTTTTAATTTACTTAAGTCTTCTTCGACAAGGTTGCTATCAAATGTAGAGCAAATTCGAACTGAAAAGTCGTTTTCCAGAAGAGCAATAGAAGCAGGATCAAAGATACCTGGGGGGATGGGATCATTCCTAACCCTAGGGGATTGGATCTCCCCTTACGATCCAATATTGCTTTCATTTATAGAAAGTAATACCTATAATAATATTTTTTTAATAATAAGACAATGAGAAAACAACATAGAGAAAACAACATGGAGAAAAAACAGAGAATTCTTCTTCATCAATTATTTGATTCTGTTGACGTTATGAATTACTATCTTATAAATTTAAGTTATACCAAGTTGTATATGTGAAAGAGAATAATGCATTTTCTTCTTATAAACAAAAATTCTTGAACAGCTTCAACATCAAAAGATAATAATTCTCAGAGAACTACCTATTTTATTCCCCAACTTTGAATAATGGCTATGGAAAGAGTTCGCAATAAGCTTGATATCCTTATTAGACGTGGAATTATCATAGATAGTCTTGTAGAATCTCGTATTTGGAACTATGAGTCGATTAGAACCTTGTTCTTCCTTAGATATTATCAATGTGATCTAGATGAACTAAAGTCAATAATGGCATGGACTGCATTCAGTATGATATTTGATCAATTTAACGCCCCATTAGAATTATTAAGTCTAATGTTATGTCAACTTAGAGAACCAAGTAAGGATACTCTGATTTTTAGAGATATGGCAGATGACAGAACAGCAATAGCATCATCTTTACAGGATACTTTGAACAGTGTAGTATTAAAAGAAAAAGATTCCCTGGATAGAAAACTTATCACATACAAATTAAGCGGGACAATTGCTTTCAATGTTGAAAATACAATGATGGAAGCAATTGTAAATTTTATAGAAGTAATTCCAAATGATAATCATATAACGGATGTAAAAAAGAAAACTAAATTATCTACGCCAAGAGCACAACGATTTGATGATTCAAGACCATTAGAACAAAAATATGACATTATCATTGATGACAATATGTTACAGCCTAAATTTATAGCATACTTGGGAATGCTCTCATTATGCTCATTTAGATGTATTTTAAAAAGTCCGGCAATTGTTCTTAAATCATTAAATAGAACATTTGTAGAAGTACTCAGACAACATTATTCAGAAGAATTTAGAGCTAATGAATTGACAATAACATTACCATCAGAAGAATGTCTAGCGGCTTATAAAGTTTCAATGCAAGAAGGATCCACTGGAGCAAAGTCAGCATTTGGTTACTGCATCCATCATTTACTTTCAAATAATAACACAACTTCCACATTGGCGATAATTCGAAATGGCCTACTAACACACACTAGTATGGCCGGACTCCAGTTAGTTTCAATGTTATTATTAGCTTCAAATGTTTTGAAGTTCGATGATCCATTACGATTACTAAGTATGTTGTGGTGTAAAGAATCCATGAACTCCATCAAAAAGATGTTGACATATCTGCAGTTATACTTTACAACTTATAAAGATCTAAATGAAATCGAAATTGCCGAAAAGAGGGCCGTGAAGGCGACATTTAAGTGGGCCAAGCTAATCGACCAAAGATATTTTGCAGATATATCTGTCAAGAATAATCTGTACTTTGGATTTATGCTAGCTTCACTAAATTCTAATAGTATTAAGGAGGGGCAAACACAGATGGCTGTGTTTGACTCTCCTATGCTGCCAATGGAGCTGAAAGAACGTATATTCATTGATATGCGTAAACGCGTATCAATGAATATAATTAATTTTTCTAATTGTTCTTTAATCAGAGAAGTAAGAAACCAGAGGGATGTCATCAATGATGCAGGTGAATTGGAAAATGATGATTCACATAGACAGAACAATCCATCACAAAGAAATAATCAAGTCATTTCACAGGTCCAAAATAGTGTTAATTTAAGAAATGAAACTATAGATGTCAGTGCACTACAGCATGATCCAGAGAATCAAAGCATAATTGATTATTTTGATAATTTATCGTTTGACAGATTGAATTCTTAAAAGTAATTTAAGAAAAAGACAATTTGATATTAAATCTTTCAACAACTATTTAATAAGAATTTATTGATCTCATAAATATATACATATTCGCATTTACTGACATAGTTAGTATTAAAAAAATAAAACAGAGTTATTGGTAAACCATCACTTTAATGATGAGGTGATAAATATTCCGCTGCCGACTCACATATTAAAATCTAAAAGCTTATCGATATCCCCATTTCTCACAACCTTGTTTAACTCGTCCATCCGCAGTCGTATCTTCCCTTCATACTGGAAATCCGCAATCGTTCGTCCCCTCCTTAAGAAACAATCGCTCGACCCCTCCCTTCCTTCTAGCTATCGCCCCATTTCACTACTCGCTACTCTTTCAAAGCTCTTAGAACGCCTCATCTTAATACAAATTAACGCTTATCTCTCCTCATCCAATCTGTACCCTCCATTCCAATCCGCTTTCCGCTTTAATCACTCGACAGAAATCGAATGCATAAAAGTGTACAACGACTTACTCATTTCTTGAGACAAGGCTCTATATAGTGTTCTCATCTCCCTCGACCTCTCCTCCGCATTCGACATTGTCAACCACTCCGTCCTCCTTTCTCGCCTTCGTTATGATTACGGCTTTTCTTCCTCCTCTGTAGCATGGTTCGCCTCATATCTATCCGACCGTTCCTTTCGCGTCTGTTCTAATTCATCATCCTCCCCTCCCATCCCTATTTTTTGCGGGGTCCCACAAGGTTCAGTCCTAAGTCCCCTGCTTTTCTCTCTTCTGCTTGGCGATTTATCTCCGTTTATCAAACCTTACTCCTTTAAGGTCATGCAATACGCCGATGTCATTCTAATCTATGCTCATGCACCCGCACATCGCATACACGATATCAACATTTCTGCCTCCAACTGTCTTTCTTCTATCTACAAACGTCTCTCCAATCTCCATCTCGTTCTAAACCCCGAAAAGTCCAAAATAATGTGGATCCTCCCCCGTAAGCCAAACATATCTCCTCCCACTGTATATTTTGCCTCATCGATCATCCCCATAGTTCACAATCTCACTTTCTTAGGCTTTCATTTCGATGATCACTTTTCCCTTAAACCCTTCGTCCGTGACAAGGTCCGCTCATCTAACTTAATTCTCCGTGACATCCGCCGTATCCGCCCCCTTATCGACTTCCGTTCTTGTATGTCTCTTCTTTCATCGCTTCTTTTCCCTAAAATCGATTACTGCCTTAGCCTTTTCGCCAATTCTCCAAAATCCATCATCCTACCCCTACAACGAATAATCAACACCGCCGTTCGAGTGCTCTTTCGTCTCCGTCGCTTCGACCACACATCTACATATTTTACCCAACTCTCCAGGCACACCATCCACATCCGCATCAAACTCCGCCTTCTTCTCGTTAAAAAAAGGATTTATTTTAACGTAGCAAATGCGTGCCAGCGCACGCTTACATGACCACAACAAAACAAAACTGTGAATCAGGTGTCGAGAAGGTGTGAACGGAGGAGGTGTTTGAATGTGATAAAGGAGGGGGCGCGGCGGACGTCGAGAGGGAGTTGATTCCAGGCGAGTGAGGCGGCGACGAGGAAGGATTGGAGACCGTAGTTGTTGGAGTAATTAGGAACGTGGAGTAAGAGGGTATGACAGGAACAAAGCGATAGCGAGGTGGGGCGAGTATCGTCTAAGAAAGGAAGGTTGATGAACGATGGGGAGCCGACAGCGATGAGACGAAAAGTAACGAGAAGGCGGAGTTTGATGCGGATGTAGATGGTTGTCCAGGAGAGTTGGGCAAAATATGTGGATGTGTGGTCGAAGCGACGGAGACGAAAGAGCACTCGAACGGCGGTGTTGATTATTCGTTGTAGGGGTAGGATGATGGATTTTGGAGAATTGGCGAAAAGGCTAAGGCAGTAATCGATTTTAGGAAAAAAACGATGAAAGAAGAGACATACAAGAACGGAAGTCGATAAGGGGGCGGATACGGCGGATGTCACGGAGAATTAAGTTAGACGAGCGGACCTTGTCACGGACGAAGGGTTTAAGGGAAAGGTGATCATCGAAATGGAAGCCTAAGAAAGTGAGATTGTGAACTATAGGAATGATCGATGACGCAAAAGATACAGTGGGAGGAGATATGTTTGATTTACGGGGAAGGATCCACATTATTTTGGACTTTTCGGGGTTTAGAACGAGATGGAGATTGGAGAGACGTTTGTAGATAGAAGAAAGACAGTTGGAGGCAGAAATGCCGATATCGTGTATGCGATGTGCGGGTGCATGAGCATAGATTAGAATGTCATCGGCGTATTGCATGACGTTAAAGGAGTAAGGTTTGATAAATGGAGAGAGATCGCCAAGCAAGAGAGAGAAAAGCAGCGGAACTAGGACTGTACCTTGTGGGGCCCCGCCAAAAATAGGGATGGGAGGGGAGGATGATGAATTAGAACAGACGCGAAAGGAACGGTCGGATAGATATGAGGCGAACCATGCTACGGAGGAGGAAGAAAATCCGTAATCATAACGAAGGCGAGAAAGGAGGACGGAGTGGTCGACAATGTCGAATGCGGAGGAGAGGTCGAGGGAGATGAGAACACTATATAGAGCCTTGTCTCGAGAAATGAGTAAGTCGTTGTACACTTTTATGCATGCGATTTCTGTCGAGTGATTAGAGCGGAAAGCGGATTGGAAAGGAGGGTACAGATTGGATGAGGAGAGATAAGCGTTGATTTGTATTAAGATGAGGCGTTCTAAGAGCTTTGAAAGAGTAGGGAGTAGTGAAATGGGGCGATAGCTAGAAGGAAGGGAGGGGTCGAGCGATTGTTTCTTAAGGAGGGGACGAACGATTGCGGATTTCCAGTGTGAAGGGAACATACGACTGCGGATGGACAAGTTAAACAAGGTTGTGAGAAAATGGGGATATCGATGAGCATATAGATTTTAATATGTGAGTAGGCAGGGGATCGGCAGGTGAGGTTTTGTTGGGCAAGGACATGAGGACAGATGATACTTCGTGTAGGTGAGACAGGGAGGAGATGAAAGAGTTCCGGGAGCATGATGCTAGCCGTAGCAGAGTGGGACATGATGGATACCGGGATGTGAGAGAGCAACGTGGATACTTTGGTCTTGAGACATGACGAATAATCATGGGGATTTATGTTGCACGGCGAAGAGGAGCGAGCAAGGATTGAGTTAAAAGTATGCTAGAGAGTCTTAGAGTTGAATGAAGTGATGATTTTATGCTGCCAGAAGGAGTTGCATTTGGTACGTAGTAGGTTGAGATGAGACCGGCGAAGAGCAAGATAGGAATCACGGAAAGACGGAGTGATCGAGCGGAAATCACGTCTGAGAGAGCGGTGATAGACTCGAAAAGCATGGCGGAGTCGACGCTTTGAGAGTAGACATTGGATGTCAAACCATGGGGCACGGTGCAAGCGACGGTGTGGGTGAGACTTGAAGGGCAAGAGAATATCGAGAGTTGATGTGAGTTCAGAGTCGAAAAGAAAGGCGAGATCGTGAGGAGATGAATATGTTATTGTGGGTAATGATAGAGACGATTTGATTAAGGCATATCGGAGAAGGGAGAGGGCAAGATTTTTCCAAGGGCGACGTAGGATTGTAGGTGTGTGAGGAGGGGTGTGGTTGCGAGTGAGATCAAGGGTGATAAGAAAGTGATCGGATAGACCAGGATCAGAGATGGACAGTGAGGTGTAGGCAGCAAAATGATCGGGGACAGCGATGATGTCGAGTGCCCCACCAAGTATATGTGTGGGGGCAGTGGAGATTAGTTTGTAATTGTAGTTGGATAGAATGTTGATGAAGCGGATGGAATCTGTAGAAGAGGGGCGGTCTAGGCGGATATTGAAGTCGCCTAGAACGAGTGAAGGGATTGAGGACAAAGAACAATGCGAAAGGAGGTCAGCGAGTTCGGTAAAAAATAAGGCTGTAGGAGCTGATGAACCAGGACGGTATACAATGGCGAGATCTAGAGTGATCGGGTTAGAATAACGACAAGTGAGCAATTCAAAAGAGCAAGGACTGAAAGGGGGATTGATTTTGCGAAGAGACGCTGGGTGACGCGCGAATGCGACGATGCCGCCATGATTAGAGGATTTAGAAGGGCATGAGCTGAGGGGGCGGGCGGATTCGACTAGGGAGCAACCGGCAGAGAGCAGACGGCGAATGGAAAGGTCGTCGGAATCTGAGTGCCAGGATTCGGTGAGGCAGAAGAGATCGATGGATTGCTTGGTGAATAGGTTGAGGATAAGATCGGATTTATTGAGAATAGATCTAGTGTTGAGGAGACCGAGGCGGAAACCGTGTGCTGTGGCGAAAGAGTCTAGTGGAGAAGACACATAGGAGAGATGGAGCGCCATCGAATTTTTGGACGGGTGTGGACAACTTGAAAATTTCCGTCTATGTTTCGGATGGAGAGTGATGTTTCGCCGTTTTCCTCGCGACGGCGTTTTTCGATGCGGGCTGAAGAGATTTGAGCGATTTCAGAAGGGGCGCGATCGGGGAAAATTCGAGTGGTTGAAGATGACATGAGTTTGAATCGTTGAGAGAGGACAGAAGACGCGTGAGAGCGATGCTTGAAAACAATTTTTAGGAGAGGGGGCTGGGAAGGATTAGATTGAGAAGATTTGTTTAGACGGATAAATGCGACAGGAGAAATGTCCTTGAAAAAGGATGGTTTATCCGCAGGAACAATAGACGAGAGGATGGATCTGAAGGCGGAAACATCGTGGTCCAGACGTGCTTGTGGAGATAAGGAGTTAGAAGGCGTGATATTAGTAACAATGACGCAACGATCGCGAGAAGCAAAGCGCTTCCGTAAAGGAGGACGACTGACGTGAGTAGGTGAGATCACGATAGAAGAGCTTTCAGTTGATGATTTGGAGGGATTTGGTTTGACGACGGGAGACATAGAGGATAATGATAATTAAGTGGGTGGCAAGCGATGTGAGGAAAGGTTATGAGTGTAAGGATAGTGGAGGTTGGTGGAGGTGATTTCGATTGATGGATGCTAGTTATTGCGAAACGAGACGGGAAGGACGGGACTGGGGTGTCGGGGAGTGAAGATGACATGGAATGGGAAGTGTATATGGTGGCAAGGTCGGTGGGTGGAGAAAAGACATTAGAAACGACAGGGGTAGTTTGAGTTGACGTGTTGGATGTTGATATGTGCTTATTGGAAAGGTTGCATATTAGTTTGGTGGCACAAAAACTCGTTACTTTCGTCTCATCGCTGTAGGCTCCCCATCGTTCATCAACCTTCCTTTCTTAGACGATACTCACCCTACATCGCTATCGCTTCGTTCCTGTCATACCCTCTAACTCCACGTTCCTAATTACTCCAACAACTACGGTCTCCGACCCTTCCTCGTCGCCGCCCAGGATACAACATGTAGGTTGTACATCGAATAGGCCCAGGATACTGGCCTGTTCGATGTACAACTTACGTAGATGGGATGCGCTTCAGTAGAGATTTTGCCTGATCGCCTAAACAATCGGTTGTTGATAAGATTACAGGTACGAATTTTCCGTGTTCAACCTTGTCAATTCTTTCGCCATATTTCGATGATTTTCGGTGTTCGTTGTATTCAAAAACGGATGTGGACGAACGATACAGATACGATTGAGCTAGAGGTGAAAATATGCTGACATCAAGAAATGTCCGCTCGAATAGTGTTCCATTCAAGCCTAAACTAACGACGTCTGATCTCACCGCATAATCACGTGATGTGGTCGGATTTACGAATGTAAGATTGTCGGGTACGGTTTTGTCTCGATTTCAACTCAATGACGGACTGTTGTCAGTTCACCGGCAATTAAGTCTTGAATCGCGTTGTGTCTGATTGTGGGAATGCCTCCTTTTTTTTGCAGGAAAGAGCGTGTCCAACGTCAATATCGTGGCCGCATAAACAGTAGGTACCTCGCAAGTCGTCTGGCAAAACGCCGTAACGTGCTGATATTACATCTTTGAATTATTCTGCTCTCAGAGTGGACTTTTCGTATTTGAGAGAAAGGGCACTTAACAATGAGCTAGCACCATATCATGACGCATCTTCTAAGATGCTTTTTGTATTTTCTTTCATTGATACAGGTGCGACAGATAAACGTGTCTTGAAAGCGACGATACGATTCGCAGCTACTTACAATGTTCTTGTTTTTTTTTAATTTACTTAAGTCTTCTCCGACAAGGTTGCTATCAAATGTAGTGCAAATTCGAACTGAAGAGTCGTTTTCCAGAAGATCAATAGAAGCAGGATCAAAGATACCTGGGGGATTGGATCATTCCTAACCCCTAGGGGATTGGATCTCCCCTTACGATCCAATATTGCGTTCATTTATAGAAAGTAATACCTATAATAATATTTTTTTAATAATAAGACAATGAGAAAACAACATAGAGAAAACAACATGGAGAAAAAACAGAGAATTCTTCTTCATCAATTATTTGATTCTGTTGACGTTATGAATTACTATCTTATAAATTTAAGTTATACCAAGTTGTATATGTGAAAGAGAATAATGCATTTTCTTCTTATAAACAAAAATTCTTCAACAGTTTCAACATCAAAAGATAATAATTCTCAGAGAACCACCTATTTTATTCCCCAACTTTGAATAATGGCTATACAAAGAGTTCGCAATAAGCTTGATATCCTTAGTAGACATAGAATTAGCATAGATTGTCATGTTGAATCTCGTATTTGAAACTGAGTCGATTAGAACCCTTTTCTTCCTTATATATTATCAATGTGATCTAGATGAACTAAAGTCAATAATGACATTGACTGCATTCAGTATGATATTTGATCAATTTAACACCCCATTAGAATTATTAAAACTAGTCCTCCTAGTTTTAGCAGTGATGTGAGTGCTTCATAACAATTATCAGTTTGGGATCTTACTGCTAATTCGACCAGTAAACGTATTTTATTGTTGCTGTCACGTCAGTTAACAAGAAGGGTCAATCGGCTAGTTTTGCAGCAAATACGTTCATTTTGATTGTGTTTCTTTTGTCAAACCACAGTAAGAAACCTGGGGGTCAATGCAGAAATAGCGAACGGATCTCCTTGAGTGAATCCCTCACTGGAGAACAAAATTTCACCTCCAAAGCAAAATTGAGATGGTTGCATGTATATATTCCTTAGTGTCTTTGTCATAGAGGGACATATATATTCAGTGTTATGTAAAACAACTTCTCTGTGGATCGAATTAAAGCATTTGACGCGTTTATCGCTAGGACACATTTATCATTACTTTCTTTATATTTGTTTCTTATGGACCTTTTTGCATATTCGATTCCGGCTCTTTGTGATCCAGCTAGCTGCACTATGCCAGCGGCCCGATGCAAGTCAGGTCTCATGATATCCAGAAGTGATTTGCACACAATCCTTCGAGATACTTCACATACGCATATAGGGCGGATACCGCCATTATTTTTCTTTATTGCAATCAGGCGGCACACCGTCAACGCCTCTAATGATCCAACCTGCATATTCTCGTTTGCAATTCAAATACCAAGATCAGATAGCGCTCGAGCTAGTTTGAACGATTGAATTCTAAATTTGCTGAGCATTTTACGTCATAACAATGAATCAACTCCAGATAGACCAGCACTGCCGTGAATTCTTTTGCTAGTATTGATTACCTGATCTTCGTTTAATGATAAAATCGAATCGAGTGATGCTTCAAACTTGGGAATAATGGTTTATGAATCAGTGCTTCCGAATTAGCTATCGAAGCATTTGAGTGCAATTCCATCAATCGTTGCTTTACTTGATTGCCGTTCACAATAGAGTCATGTGACAGTGTCCCTTCAGGAGACTGACCGCATAAAATCACAGATGCTGATGACAGCTTGCTAGACTTCATTAATCTTATCAAGTTTCGCTTCCAATTAGCCTTCTTGTTATTTGATTTTTGCTTGAAGTTTTGCTATAAGTAGAGATCCTCGTCATATAGCTCTACGCGGCGTTTTTCCGCCCCCATTGTTAAGCGATGTTCCAGTGTTTTTCGAATAATGAGATTCTCGTGTCAACGCGCTGTAGAATCAACTGGGAAAACACATACGCTATCTTGAGAGAGTCTATTGATCCTTCTCGTGAGTGAGCACAGTCAGCGTATATATCAACTAGGATCTCAATGAATTTGTGACTTTCCGAGCAAACCGGTAGAGTTAATGAATTCGGTCGCCATTGACAAGTATGTTAGTACATATCTGAGAGTGTAGTTGGAGAGTATTAAACAAAGTTTTCACACACGCTATTTGCCGATATGTTTTTGGATTGAATGGTTCTTCGAATAAAATTAATGTTCCGGTCAGTGATATTTTGAGTTTCGTGTGAACATCCAGGCTTACGACAGCAGCCTGGATGCTTACGACACACTTGATTGAAGATGATGGTATCCCACGTGGCGTCCAGTTATATATAATGTATATATCAGTTGTAAATCAGTTATATTATATTGATTGTATGTTATTTATATCAAACTTTTCTTCGTGCGCTCACATGCGACTTCGTGCGCTGTCAGGCGGCTTCGATCGGCTTCGTATTATATTCTTTTGTATGTTTTTCCTGGATGATATGTTCCTCGATCGAAATGTTCAACTTTGTCTTGTGTGTTTAAGTGGTTGCTAATGAACGAACTTGGGAGCGTTGGATTGTTAATTATCGTCTGGATCGTTTTTTGGTAGTGAAAATTGCCTTGATCGTGTATATAGTTTTGATCGTGTTTGTAACAAGCTGATTGTTGTGATTATGTATGTTATTATTGTATGTATATTATTTCTCAAACTTTTTTAAGGTCAATAATAATTTATTTAACGTGGCAAATGCGTGCAAACTACACGCTTACATGACCACTAACAAAAAAAGGACAGCAAAAGTCAGATTAATTAGTTAATTGTTGAAATTGAATTGGATTTAGCGTTTGAAGCACCGCATTGATGTTGATTCGCGGATATGAATGGTCAGATGATTCCACGATAGAGGAACAGCAACCAGGAACAAGCGGAATTTAAAAGAGGTAGAGTAGTTTTGGACATGTAAAAGAAGGGTATTACGGGAACGCAGAGCACAATACACATGACGAGAATTGTCGAGAAATGGAAGGTTGAAAAATGAATGGCTATGAGAAATTATAAGGCGAAAAGAAATGATAAAAGACGAATTTGAACATGACAATAAATGGTGGGCCAATCGAGAGGAACAAGATGGTGGGATGTATGATCAAAACGACGAAGACGGAGTTGACGATGCGTTGTAAAGGAAGAAGAAAGGATTTAGGTGAATTGGAAAATAGACTAAGACAGTAATCAAGTCTTGAGAACATGAGAGAAGATATGAGAGTCATACATGAAGGGAAATCGATCAATCTACGAATTTGACGGAGGTTGCGGAGAATCGGGGTAGATGAGCTACTTTATCTCTAACGAAAGGTTTAAGTGAAAGTCGGTTGTCAAAATGGAAGCCTAGGAAAACGAGAGTGTTAACGATATTGAGAATCGTAGAATTTAATGATAAAAAAGAGGTTCTACGCCGAAACGTCCAGGAAGGATCCACATCATTTTTGATTTATTAAGATTCAGAGAAAGACGAAGAGAAGAAAGATGACTGAAAATTGAGGTAAGACAGTTGGACGCAGAAGCACTAAGATCATGGATACGATAAGCAGGTGCGTGAGCATAGATGATAATGTCATCAGCATATTGCATAACATGGAAGTTAAATATACGAGAAATAGAAGACAAATCAGCGAGAAGAAGAGAGAAAAGCAAAGGACGTAATACGGAGTCTTGTGGAACACCGTACAAGATGAAAGAAGGATGCGAGATAAGAGTTAGAACAAACGCGAAAAGTACGATTTGATAGATATGAAGAAATCCAAGCCACAGGGTGTATAGAGAAGCCATAACCATGACGAAGACGATGGAGAAGAATCGAGTGATCGACAATGCCAAAAGCAGATGATTGATCAAGAGAAACTATGAAACAAACGCGAAAAGTACGATTTGATAGATGTGAAGAAATCCAAGCCACATGGTGTATAGAGAATCCATAACCATGACGAAGACGATGGAGAAGAATCGAGTGATCGGCAATGTCAAAAGCAGATGATTGATCAAGAGAAACTATGAAACTACATAATTTTTGATCGCGCGAAATGAGTAAGTCGTTATAAACCTTAAGACATTTAATTTCAGTAGAGTGATTATAACGAAAAGCGGATAAGAAGGGAGGAAATAAGTTGGAGGAAAAGAGATGTGTATTAACTTGCTTGAGAACGAGACGCTCAAGGAGTTTAGAGAGGGTTGGAATAAGTGACATTGGATGGTACGAAGATGGTAGTGAAGGGTCGAGATATTGCTATTTGAGGAGAAGACGAACAGTGGCGCAGTTACATTACGAAGGAAATGTGCGGCTTCGGATAGACAAGTTGAACAAAGTAGTTTGGAAGGGTGAGATAAATGAGCATATTTTTTAAGCAAGTAGGTAAAAATTGGGTCAGAAGGAGAGGTTTTATTAGGTAAGGACAGAAGAACCACTTCGTCAGACGAAACGGGAAGAAGGTGAAATAGCCCTGGGAGGGAAGTATTTAAAGAGATGAGAGGATACAAGGAGCATATGGGTTGAACGGAAATTAAATTAGATAGCTTAGATTGCAGATAAGAAGAAAATTCATCAGGATTTATATTACAAGGGGTAGATGATCGTGAAAGAATTGAGTTTAAGATTTTCCAATGAGATTTAGTGTTGGAAGATGGCTCGAGTTGATTTCGCCAAAAGAGAGTACATTTAGTACGTATAAGAATGAGATGTGAATGGCGTTGAGAAAAGTAGGAATCACGAAGATTGGGAGTGAGTGAGTTGGGAGAACGTTTAAGAAAGCGTTTATACATACGAAAAGAGTGATGAAACCGACGCTTAGAAAGACTACAGTCTGAATCGAACTAGGGTGCAAGGCGCGACCGCTGAAAATTTTGTGGTCAAATAGGCAGAATGTTATAAATGATGTTCGTAAGTTCAGAATCAAACAGAATGCAGAGATAATCGGGAGAGATAGTTAAGAGGAAGTGAAAAGAGTGAAGAATTGAGTTAGGCTGTGCAGAGAACAGGGATATCGAGAAGCTTCCAGGATCGACTTGGTGTAGATAAAGGTAAAGGCGGAGAAGGAGGATGGGGACGAGTAAGAGTAAGAGTGACAAGGAAATGATCGGACAAACCAGGATCAGTAATTGACAAGGAGGTATAGTCATTGAAGCAGTTAGGAACAGCAATGATGTCGAGAGCACCGCCGAGAATATGAGTTGGTCTTGTTGAAATAAATTTATAGTTAAAATCAGAAAAAATATTAGCGAAAGTGATAGAGTCGGAGTCAGCCGTGGGATCAAGACGAATGTTAAAGTCACCTAGAACAAAAGAAGGAGTATAAAATAATGAACAGTGAGACGTAAGATCTGCAATGTCGTTAAAGAAGATACGTGAGGGGGCAACTGAACCTGGACGGTATACAATCACAAGTTCCAGAGGGAAAGGAGTTGATAATCTGCATATGAGTAATTCGAACGAAGTGTAACGGATGTTAACGTTGATTTTACGTAAAGACATTGGGTGACGAGCAATGGCAACAATACCGCCATGGTTAGACGCAGTAGATGTATGAGATGTAATTTGACGAGCTGATTCAACTAGAGAACAACCAGAGCGACATAGACGACGAATAGCAAGATCGTCGGAGTCAGAGTGCCAGGATTCGGTAATGCAGAGAATATCGATAGATAATTGATCGAAGATATCGAGAAGCATATCAGCTTTATGAAGAATGGAGCGAGTATTGAATAGACTAATACGAAAAGTATGCTTAGGAGCGAGATCGACTAGCGAAGAAGACAAGGGGGAGAGATGGGACGCCATCGAATTTTTGGCCTTGTGTGTACAACGTGAAAATTTCCGTTGATTTTACGTATAGATAAGGATGACTCGCCGTTTGTTTCACGTCGATGTTTTTCAATGCGAGCTAAATTGAGCTGGGTAATATCAGAAAGGGAGCGGTCAGGAAAGATACGGCAAGTAGATGAAGTGGTAAGAAGTTTAAAACGTTGGGAGAGTACCGAAGAGGCATGTGAACTATGTCGGAAAACGATTTTTAAGAGTGGAGGACTGAGATGATTGGATTTAGTGGATTTGTTTAAACGAATAAAGGATACAGGATCGATATTATTGAAGAGGGATGGGTTATCATCAGGAAGAATGGTTGCTAGGATAGACCTGAAAGCAGATACATCATCATCGAGGCGAGATTGTGGAGAAGCAGATTCGGGAAGCTTTAAGTTATATATGATAATGGATTGATCGCGCGAAGGAAAACGATTTCGTGGAAGTAGTGGACGGACAGACCTTGTAGGAGTAGAGACAGAAGAGCAGTTAAACGTGGGAATGACAGGGGTGCTAAGTGAAGATTTAAGATAGTTTGGAGCATGTGTGACAGGAGTAGAGTGTTGAATTGATTGATCGGAGATGTTACTGAAGATGATTTTGACGGAAGGATGTAAATTATTGAGATGTGATACGGTTAGAGCATGTGTGACAGGAGTGGATTGTTGAATCGGTTTGAACGGGGATGTTACTGAAGATGATTTTGACGGCAGGATGTAAATTATTGAGAAATGATATGGTGGGGGTAGAGTAAGGAGTACGTAAAGAGAAGAAAGAGGTATGAGATGTATTTTGATGTGGGAAGGAATAGGAAAAATGAGGTACGAGATGAATGTCTTTACTGTTTGCATTATTCGGAAGATGAAGATTAAGAGAAGTTTTATCCGTTGTTAAACAAGGAGTTTGCGAGAGAAGTTTCAAGAACGGAATTTATAGATGGTGAAGAAGTTAGTAAGCAAACGGATGAGGACAATAGCTTGGAAGATATTTTGTCATCTGTTGATGGTTTATGTATAACAGTTGGCTGAGTCGACTGAGAGACATCATTAAGTTCATTTATTGAGCACAACTCTGTTTCGTTAGCCTCAAGAACGTCTCCACCGTTTGAGTGGCCATTCTTCATTAGCTTACCTACGAGGGCAGCATAACAGAAGCCGCAGAGGAAATTCCGATTAAAAACGTTGTCCTCGTCAGTGAAAGGAATGGCAACATGAGTCCAAACATTGCAGTTCTTGTTGTCGCATCCAATTTGCTTTTCGATGTAAGTTTCTTTGACGAAGTTGAGTTGCTGGCCGACACTTTTAGTTAGCTTTCTCTTTACCACAATAAGATGTCAATTAGTTAATTATAATAAAGAACGTTTAAACTCAAGGGAATGATTTGGAATGTAATATGCTTAAAAACTTAAATTTTCTTGATTTATAAGTCAATGCGACAGTTTGTACACACTCGGTGGATAAATTTTTCATTTAGCTATATTATATACTCAGTAATGTTTATCCAAGATGTCAATTAGTTAATTATAATAAAGAACGTTTAAACTCAAGGGAATGATCTGGAATGTAATATGCTTAAAAACTTAAATTTTCTTGATTTATAAGTCAATGCGACAGTCTGTACACACTCGGTGAATAAATTTTTCATTTAGCTATATTATATACTCAGTAATGTTTATCTAATTTCGATTGATACGTATAATATTTCGATTGATGTAAAACTTGAAAAAAGTTGTTGATTAAAGTTACTTACAATTATTCCTGTCAGTTCCAGATTATTCCTGTCAGTTCCAGATTATTCCTGTCAGTTCCAGATTATTCCTGTCAGTTCCAGATTATTCCTGTCAGTTCCAGATTATTCCTGTCAGTTCCAGATTATTCCTGTCAGTTCCAGATTATTCCTGTCAGTTCCAGATTATTCTGTCAGTTCCAGATTATTCCTGTCAGTTCCAGATTATTCCTGTCAGTTCCAGATTATTCCTGTCAGTTCCGCTCGCTACGCTCGCGGATTGAGCTCAATCTATCGATAAAAGGTCATGCCTAAAAAAGCGCGATCTCAGATCCCTGTTCCTGATCAAGAATCTTCCACATCAGAATGCAATGATGGTTATACCAGCTTTGAAGTTGGATGCGATTCCAAAGATTGTGATGTATGGACACTTGTTCGTGTTAAAATATCCGACCACTCAGTGTATAAACGTAAACAGTTCACATGCGGTTTTTGTACATCAGTACGACTACTACAGTTATCATGCTCATCTACTCCTGTATCACACACGACCACTCAGACCAATGCTGTTTTAGATGTTTCCCTCGCATCAACACCTGACTTCGCATCATATAATCTCATTATTCAACCTACTCTCTCACACACTCCTCGTTCAACTACGTACAAAACTTCCATTAATCTTTCTCATTCTAACAATGCTAACGGTAAAGCTTTTCATCTCGTACCTCCTCTTTGTATTCATCCCCAAATCTAAATAAATCTCAAACTTCTTTATTCTCTTCACGTACTCCTTACTCGACCTCCCCGTATCACTTCTCAATAATTTACATCCTTCCATCAAAATCATTTCCAGCAACATTTCCGATCAACTGATTCAACACTCCATTCCTGCCACTCATACCCCAACCTATCTTAATTCTCCTTACTCTACCTCCCACGTAACACTTCCAAATAATTTACATCCTTCATTTAAAATCATATCCAGTCACATCTCTGATCAACCGATTCAACACCCCGCTCCTGTCACACTTGCTCCAACCAATATTAATTCTTTATCAAGCACCCCTGTCATTTCCACTTCTATCTGCTCATCTGCCTCGACTCCTACCAGCTCTGTCCGTCCACCACTTCCACGAAATCGTTTTCCTTCGCGCGATCAATCCATTATCATATATAACTTAAAGCTTTCCGAATCTGCTTCTCCACAATCTCGCCTCGATGATGATGTATCTGCTTTCAGGTCTATCCTAGCAACCATTCTTCCTGATGATAACCCATCACTCTTCAATAATATCGCTCCTGTATCCTTTATTCGTTTAAACAAATCAACAAAATCCAATCATCTCAGTCCTCCACTCTTAAAAAATCGTTTTCCGACATAGTTCACATGCTTCTTCGGTACTCTCCCAACGTTTTGAACTTCTTACCACATCATCTACTTGCCGTATCTTTCCTGACCGCTCCCCTTCTGATATTGCCCAGCTCAATTTAGCTCGCATTGAGAAACATCGACGTGAAACAAACGGCGAGTCATCCTTATCTATACGTAAAATCAACGGAAATTTTCACGTTGTACACACAAGGCCAAAAATTCGATGGCGTCCCATCTCTCCCCCTTGTCTTCTTCGCTAGTCGATCTCGCTCCTAAGCATACTTTTCGTATTAGTCTATTCAATACTCGCTCCATTCTTCATAAAGCTGATATGCTTCTCGATATCTTCGATCAATTATCTATCGATATTCTCTGCATTACCGAATCCTGGCACTCTGACTCCAACGATCTTGCTATTCGTCGTCTATGTCGCTCTGGTTGTTCTCTAGTTGAATCAGCTCGTCAAATTACATCTCATACATCTACTGCGTCTAACCATGGCGGTATTGTTGCCATTGCTCGTCACCCAATGTCTTTACGTAAAATCAACGTTAACATCCGTTACACTTCGTTCGAATTACTCATATGCAGATTATCAACGCCTTTCCCTCTGGAACTTGTGATTGTATACCGTCCAGGTTCAGTTGCCCCATCACGTATCTTCTTTAACGACCTTGCAGATCTAATGTCTCACTGTTCATTATTTTATACTCCTTCTTTTGTTCTAGGTGACTTTAACATTCGTCTTGATCGCCCGTCTGACTCTGACTCTATCACTTTAACTAATCTTTTTTCTGATTTTAACTATAAATTTATTTCAACAAGACCAACTCATATTCTCGGCGGTGCTCTCGACATCATTGCTGTTCCTAACTGCTTCAATGACTATACCTCCTTGTCAATTACTGATTCTGGTTTGTCCGATCATTTCCTTGTCACTCTTACTCTTACTCGTCCCCATCCTCCTTCTCCGCCTTTACCTTTATCTACACCAAGTCGATCCTGGAAGCTTCTCGATATCCCTGTTCTCTGCACAGCCTAACTCAATTCTTCACTCTTTTCACTTCCTCTTAACTATCTCTCTCCCGATTATCTCTGCATTCTGTTTGATTCTGAACTTACGAACATCATTTATAACATTCTGCCTATTTGACCACAAAATTTTCAGCGGTCGCGCCTTGCACCCTAGTTCGATTCAGACTGTAGTCTTTCTAAGCGTCGGCTTCATCACTCTTTTCGTATGTATAAACGCTTTCTTAAACGTTCTCCCAACTCACTCACTCCCAATCTTCGTGATTCCTACTTTTCTCAACGCCGTTCACATCTCATTCTTATACGTACTAAATGTACTCTCTTTTGGCGAAATCAACTCGAGTCATCTTCCAACACTAAATCTCATTGGAAAATCTTAAACTCAATTCTTTCACGATCATCTACCCCTTGTAATATAAATCCTGATGAATTTTCTTATCTACAAACTAAGCTATCTAATTTACTCTACCTACTACCAATAGCCCCCTTGTAGCCACTCTTATCTTTAAATACTTCCCTGCCAGTACTATTCCACCTTCTTCCCGTTTCGTCTGATGAAGTTTCTTCGGTTCTGCTGTCCTTACCTAATAAAACCTCTCCTTCTGACCCAATTCCCACTCACTTGCTTAAAAATATCTGCTCATTTATCTAACCCTTCTTAACCACATTGTTCAACTCGTCCATCCGTAGCCGTACATTTCCTTCCATCTGAAAATGCTCCACTGTTCGTCCTCTCATCAAAAAGCAATCTCTCGACTCCTTACTACCATCTTCGTACCGTCCTATTGCACTTATTCCAACCCTCTCTAAACTCCTTGAGCGTCTCGTTCTCAAGCAAGTTAATACATATCTCTTTTCCTCCAACTTATTTCCTCCCTTCTTATCCGCTTTTCGTTCTAATCACTCAACTGAAATTACATGTCTTAAAGGTTATAACGACTTACTCATTTCGCGCGATCAAAAATTATGTAGTGTCATAGTTTCTCTTGGTCAATCATCTGCTTTTGACATTGCCGATCACTCGATTCTTCTCCATCGCCTTCGTCATGATTATGGCTTCTCTTTACCCACTGTATCATGGTTTTCTTCATATCTATCCAACCGTACATTTCGCGTCAATTCTAACTCTTCTCTTTCCCATCCTTCGTCCATTCCGTCCGGTGTTCCACAAGGCTCCGTATTAGGCCCTATACTTTTCTCTCTTCTTCTTGGTGATTTGTCTTCGATTTCTCATAAATTTAACTTCCATGTTATGCAATATGCTGATGACATTCTTATCTATGCTCATGCACCTGTTTATCGTATTCACGATCTTAGTGTTTCTGCTTCCGACTGTCTTGTCTCAATTTCCAATCATCTTTCTTCCCTTCGCCTTTCTCTGAATCCTGATAAATCCAAAATTATGTGGATCCTTCCTCGACGCCTCGGATTCGAACCTCCCTCCGTATCATTAAATTCTACAATTCTTCCTATCGTTGATAATCTCGTTTTCCTAGGCTTCCATTTTGACAACCGACTTTCACTTAAACCTTTCGTTAGAGATAAAGTACGCTCATCTACCTTGATACTCCGCAACCTCCGTCAAGTTCGTAGATTGATCGATTTCCCTTCTTGTATGACTCTCATATCATCTCTCCTTTTTTCTAGACTCGATTATTGTCTTAGTCTATTTTCCAACTCACCTAAATCCACTCTTCTTCCCCTACAACGCATCGTCAACGCAGCTGTCCGAATTCTCCTCCGTTTTCGTCGTATTGATCATACATCCTACCATCTTGCTTCTCTCGATTTGCCTACAATTTATTGTCGTGTTCTAATTTGTCTTCTTATCGTTGCTTTCCGCCTTGTAACTTTTCATACATCCTTCATTTCTCAACCTTCCTTTTCTTGATAATTCTCGTCCTGTTTACTGTTCCTTGCGTTCCTGTAATTCCCTTCTTTTACATGTCCCAAACTACTCTACGTCCTTTGGACTCCGCTCCTTCCTGGTGGCTGCTCCTCTATCGTGGAATCATCTGCCCATTCATATACGCCAATCAACTTCCCTGCAGTGCTTCAAACGACAAATCCGATCCCATTTTAACAATTTATCTGCTTGACTTTCTCATTTTTGTTTGTGGACTTGTAAGCGTACAGCTTGTACGCATTTGCCACATTAAATAAATTTGTATTATTATTATTATTATTTAACTCTCGATTGATGTATATTTAACTTTCGATTGATTATATTTATATGATTATCATAATTGATTACATTCTTCCTCTTAAAAAACTTGTAAATACCGTCGTGTGTATTTTATTTCGTCTACGCCGTTTGGATCACATTTCCTCTTTTTTCTTTAAATTCAACTGGCTTATTATGGAAAACCGCATTATATTCCGAATTCTCTGTTTAACTTTTATTTCCTTAAGCTCAACCTGTTATCTGCATCATCCTACCCTTAATGAATCCCGTTATAACTCCGTAAATTTCGTTAATGTGACTCACTTTATTCCATGCTCCGTTATTTTCCTCAAACAGTTGCTGCGTTTCCTTTTTATTCATATTCCTCTTATCTGAAGAGGAACATGAATAAAAAGAGGGGTCTGAACAAAAGAGGGGTCGCCATCCGCTCAACCCCTCTTTTCCATTCAAGCACGGTATTCACTCCTTTTTGTTTCTTAATAATTGTTTCAATTATTATCATCTCCGATCCTTCCTCGTCGCCGCCTCACTCGCCTGGAATCAACTCCCTCTCGACGTCCGCCGCGCTCCCTCCTTTATCACATTCAAACACCTCCTCCTGTTCACACCTTCTCGACACCTGATTCACAGTCTTGTTTTGTTGTGGTCATGTAAGCGTGCGCTGGCACGCATTTGCCACGTTAAAATAAATCCTTTTTTACATTATTCAAACACGTTTACACGCTCCAATACATCAACTTAAATCCACAATATACACTTTTATAGACAGAAACTATATCCAACTTCCCTCAAATGACTAATTTACTTAGATTTATTAATTTATTTATTTTTTAAAACATAATTCTTGTTTCCTCGTTTAGATAAAAAAAGATTTATTTTACCGTGACAAATGCGTGCCAGCGCACGCTTACATGACCACAACAAAACATAAATGTAAATCATGTGTCGATAAGGTGTGAACGAAGGAGGTGTTTGAATGTGATAAAGGAGGAAGTGCGGCGGACGTCGAGAGGGAGTTGATTCCAGGCGAGTGAGGCGGCGACGAGGAAGGATCGTAGACCATAGTTGTTGGAGTAATTAGGAACTACGGTATCCGATCCTTTCTCGTCGCCGCTACTCGCCTGGAATCAGCTCCTTCTCGACGTCCGCTGCGCTCCCTCTTTTATTACATTTAAATACCGCCTCCGTATCCACCTACTCGAAACATGATTTAGATATTTTTTCTTTTTTTGTGGTCACGTAAGCGTGCGCCGGCATGTATTTGCCATGTAAAAATAAACCTTATTCTTATCTTGCAGGTAATCATAATCTTCAAAATACTCAATCTTACTGTAAATCTTAATTTTGTCTGCATAAGTAAGGCATCCACAACTTAATGTCCACATTAGAATGTTTAAAACATTGAAAAGTAACTGACCCAAGACAGGCCATTGAGACACACTGAAACTCATTATGCTAGATGATGATAAACTAGTATTATAACAAACATAAGCAAATGAGCTACACGCTCGTGTCGCTTACAAAACATGATAAAATAAAAAAATCAACAAAAAAATTCAATCAAATAGTAGTCGCAAATTCCCTCTCTCGGCTCCGATGGCTTTCTTGATAGCATCACTAGATATACTACTAGAGATATCAAGGCACTTTAGTGCATTCCACCTGTTAATTATATTTGTTGCAAATCGATAGTGAGCATGAATTCTTGTCGTTGGCTTTATTAATTTCCATACATGCCAACGAGTTTCTCGTCTATCATTCACGGATAATAAGCCAGAGAGACCACCAAAGCCATCGAAAACAATTTTCGATGTCAAAGTTCAGCATATCTCAAATTGGAGAAATTCGGAATCATTCGTGATCCTTTACGTAACAAGTTCTCAATGTCACGGGATTCCCTTAAAGTCTATGGATAAGTTACAGGTAAACCGTATTCAAGGATGGGTAGAATATAAAAGCAAAATAGTCGCTTGAACATTGATGGACTAATCCGATCAAAAGACTTGAAAAGCATCCATAAAATACGATAGTTTTGATTACAAATATATCTAGTGTGGACATTAGTTTTTAAGCTAATAGTCATCATCACACCAAGATCTTTGAATTCCTTCACTCGCCTATCTGAATCGAACCTATCTGATACGAAGTGTTTAGTGAAGAACCGATAGACATATGCGCACATTTAGGGCGGTTAACCCTTAAACCATTTCCGCTGACCATTTTTTAGACATGCCAGATCATCTTGAAGGATCTTAATGTCATTTCCGTCTCTAATTCGCCGCCACCTGAGCACGAAAGTTTCGCTGAGTAATTATGGTTCGCATTTTAGATATTTTAGATTCACCTGTATGGTAGCGTTGCAGTGTCTAATCAGTGACCGTATATTTTAAACTTCATAAAATTAATATTTAAATTTTGACTTGCTGATGTCTGGTTGAGGATTGGAAGCGACACTCAGTGGCATTTGAATCACGCATATATAATAGAAAAGCGATTATATTCATCTATAATATTTTTTCATAAACTCAGCGTTTTACATATTTACACTGTTAGTTAAACCCCGTTAATGCAGATGAATATGCAATTGTTTTTCTCGATACATCTTTTTATCGAAAGCTTATCGAAGATATGTTTAGTGCAATTACATTTTCTGTTTTTTTTTTAACTATCTAAACAGTCATCAAGGTTTTGATATGTAATTTTAAAAAATATATTTAAATGCATGTGTTTTGACTGCGCAAAAAAATCTTCATTTTTCTTTCGTGTTTGCTGTGTAATAACTTGCCGAACGGTAGCACTCAATTGTGAAACAGAAACTTACTATACAGTCAGTCATTTACTGCTGGAATCTATTGTCCATTGAGATAAATGTTACAGTTGCATGTGTATGATGGCTAATGTGTGGGCTGGAGCCGTTAAGGATCGTAATCCGTGCATCTGATTTGTGATAAGAGTAACATCGAAAAGATGGAGTCTAACCATCTTGTACAAATGCAAACAGTGGGATTCCATAGCCGTGATACTGATCTTGAAGTGCTTGTTGCATCTACGGGGGACGCAAAAATGGCTGTAGAACGTATTGAAGGAGTCCAACCTGTTATTGACAAGTAGGATCAATCCTTTTGCATGGGATTGTCGCGGTAAAACTGTTTTAAGATCATAGCTTAATAAAGACGATTGGTAAGGCGAAAATCGATCGTCTCTATAAGACAATTTTAATAGTTTAATTCACATTTTGCAAGTTCTGATAAAATTGAAATTTCTCAATCCACTCTCCAGCAATTGACTTTGTTGAATAGAAGTAGAAGGTAAATCTGTTTTAATTAAACTCCGGCAATTGACTTTGTTGAATATCTATCAAGTAGAAGGTAAATCTGTTTTCATTAAAATTAATGAGCACAGGGCATGTTTTAACTTATGTATCGATATTTAAAAAGCTAGCAATTGCTAGTACTATTTAGAATACAAAGTTTGCGGATCTTATATATCACACATCAACATTTAGATGTAAGCAGTCATCTTAAATGTACTCTTCGTTCTTTACCCTCAAATACATCCAATGTGACTGATTCTTAATGGTGTGCATTATATACTTACGCCCCTTCTCAAAAAAGGTTTAGCACTTATGTCTCTTAACACGGGCTTATAAGTAAGGCTTATGGTGATTTAAGAATGCGATAAAAGTACATTTTTAGATCTAACTCTGATGAATTTTCTGGATTCAGTATTTCATGATTAATTCTTGTGAATCTTTTCTAAAGTAACAGATTGTTCCTAACAACACGCCTTTCAATTTATACAAGATAATAAATGAATCTGTTGATTCATTAACGTAATGTAAGTTAATTTGTCTGCTGCCGTTCTAATGTAGATTTGCATGATTTGAACGTGTACAAGGTTACTATGTAGGTTTTTCCTTTCAAAATTTTATTACATTGGGCACAACTTTATCCAGGTATCCGAAATAGATCATGCACAAGTTGATATACCTAATATCATTGTATTCAACCCGGGTTTTTTAGATGTAAACGATAGTGAGCGTTAAATTTGGCATACTTAAATTAATTAAGTAAAGTACAAAGTTTCATACTGTAATTTTGCAATTTTTAAAAAGATCATTTCTTGCGGTTTTCCGCAAGCACATTTTTCTATTAGTGGCGTGTTGTTTGCCTATTGGATTCTAACAAACACTTAATCAAACATTGATTCTAATTCCATCAGTGTGAATGCTGATATCATGACAATAAACTTATCACCATTGGCTTGATGCACATTATCGATACATTTTATTGTTCGAGGTACAAGCTTGAGAATAAAGCGGATTCTTTATATGAGTATAGCGGATTCACTGCTATACTTATATCCATCGTAGGAAGGTTTAAGTAAAATGACTGATACATTAAAAATCACCAAATGTCTGAAATATTTACCTTTATTTTTCTAAATTTACCGGAACGAAAAAAGTGAGTGATTAAAATGATTTTGTCACGATCATCTCCAGGAAATTTTGCCATTATGTTTAAAAAACTTTTTGCAAACAGTTTTTTATTCCATAAAATTTTATATTTTTTGGAATAAAACCTTTTTACTCACTTCCCGTTTATTTTAAAAAATTTAAATAAGTGTTTTTAATATATTGACACTTTTAATTATATATAAATTATATTAGGCTTATATAAATTAATATAATTAATATTATATATAATATAATTTGATGTATATCACGAAATTTCACAAACCAAATGCGTATTGTTACTCGCTGCAACCATCAATGCGGAGTCTTAATGATGAGTCGGAATTACTCATGACCTGTAAGCATGCATTTGTGATCGAAAAAGTGGACGACGAAGTAAAGACAAATTCAGATATACATTCACATGATTCGTGTAATATAACTCACGCTTAACACCGCTAGATGTGTGCTAACGGCCTTACAGTCTCATCTAGAATAATAAAAACTTATCAAACTGATAAAAAATAATCCCGCAGACGAATTCACTGTATTCGTTCAGTCCGTACGTTGATTTTATTCGTTTAGATTGATCGTTCAATTAGCTCGTTCAGTCCGTCCGTTCAATGTGTTCGTTCAGCTCGTTCATTCAATTCGTTCGTTCAGTATGTTTATTCAGTATTTCTAGTCCGTTCGTTCAGCCCGTTTGTTCAGCCCGTTCGTTCAGCCCATTCGTTCAGTATGTTTGTTCAGTCCGTTTGTCCAGAACGTTCATTCAGTCCGGTCATTTAGTCCGTTTGATTAGTCCGATCGTTTAGTCCGTTCGTTTAGTCCGATCAGTCCGTTCGTTCAGTTCGTTCAGTTCGTTTGTTTAGTCCGATCAGTCCGTTCGTTCACAGTCCGTTGTTCCGTCCAATTAATAAATTTTTATTGTTTTTACTCTCCTCCTTCTTTCTCCGCCCGGGCTTGGAACCGTCAATGGCCGAGTTAAATGGATATTAAATGCAATGAACCTCGTGAATGACGATGTGGATTCCTAATCCTTAATGATTTATTACTAAGTCTATAATTTATTTTTAAGATTAATAAAAAAGTTCGCTTCTAAATTATCTAAATGATTGGTCCTCAATTAATCAGTTACATTTTTGAGATTGCTCATTGACATCGCTGAAATAAGCCGGTACTGCTATTAGCTATCGTGTATTGCTACTTCCTAAGAAAGTTGGAAGGATTTCAAAATGTAATTCTTCCTCACTGGACTTTTGAGGAAACTATGATATTTCTTCGTTTCAATTAAATGAATTTCAATCAGTGACAACAATTTTGCTTTATTTTGTAACAAAGACATGAAATATTATTTGTCATAGGTCATATTACCGACCAATTCACCCACAACTCTTGGAATAGGCAAACACTAATACATGGAAAACTATTTATTGATTGTTGAATATTAACCGTAAATAATATCAATATAGTTAATACAATTATTTTAATATACAATAAATATTAATACACCGTTCTAATGACTTTGTACGTCTTACTTTCCTTAGTGTTGATAAAATATTTTTTATTTTATGTTCAGAAGGTAAAATAATTTTTATTTTCAAATCTAATATCTGAATAACTATTTTCAAATGAATATTGTGAAGATGTAATCTCAAACATATAATGTTTCCATGAAACAAAAATGATAATTTAAACTGACATTGATTTTGCTAGTAATGGCAGTTGGAGTTTTGACACGTTCGTAGATTATATAATATTTAAACCATAATAATAAATTGATAAGAAAATGAGTCAAAGGCTCTAACAGTTGATGATGCCGCACGATGTCCATGATATTATGAAATATTCAACTAGATGTGTAGATACGGACTATATTGCAGCTATCAATATAGTTAGACAATAACTGTATTATCGAACATTACTTGAACATTTTACATTTTATAGTCGTGTTACTTTTGTCTTTGATGCTATTCTACAACTAATTGTGGGAAATATGTGCATTTAAAATTTGCCTCTGTCAATATTTTTTTAATTTAAAAGAGTAAGCTTATCGTAAATGTTTCGAGAAATTAGTTGAATTTTGTTTTACTCAAGAAAAAAAAACACTTTAATAGAAATATATCTATGTTTACTCCTTTATATTTTTAAAATGAGTATCAGGTAAGCAGAAAATCACAAATAAATCAACAAAATAAATTATATATTACTATTATATCAGTTAACTGAGTCTACGTATTTCATTTTATTAATACTTAAAAAAATAATGCTAAATAAAAATTAAATAATAAATAATTATAAATAATAAATAATTGTTTTTTAAATAGGTTTTTGCTATATAGATGTACTCATTAGCTCATAATTTTATAAAACTATATTTTAAAAGAAAATTTAAATATCATGAAACTATTTTGTTAAATATTGCACATTTGTTTTTATTAATTATCAAATCTTTAAATCAAAAAACCAAGATGGGTAGCAATTAATAAGATAAATTGTTATTTTAATCACATTGATTTTAAAAGTCACTAACGATTTTAGATTTTGATAGCAATACATAATAGCTATAAATAGATAAAACGATTATTTTACTTTCAAAAGTCGAAATAAAATTTAAATCTACTCAGGTTTTCATTGTAAAGTATTCATTAGCTCATAATTTAAACCTTGATTTTATATTGCAATCTTTTATTCTGTAATATGAAATATATTTTATATTATATCAATCTTGTATTAATACCAAGCACTTAATATTTTTTAATTTTGAAATATAATTTTTCACATCGGAATTTAATAATAAAAATTCCTTTTGATCTATGCCGCTTTTTAGCCAAAGGTTAATGAATTTATCTGCTTTGTGATTATTGTGAATGTTCATGATTTTACGTTGTTCAAGAGGCTGTAGTTCATTTTTGTTTGTGTAGTCTACGATTGTACTGCAAAACAAAACACAATTGAGTGCATAAAGTTGAGATGAATAGTTTATGTGAAGAAATTTTTGGCCATTTAGAATTAATTCTTTCTGGTCCATTTCAAACATTTAAAATTCGAAATATTCAGAAATATAAATTTTGCGTTAATATTTTTTACTACAATTACAATTTGCTTTACATGTTTACATAGGGGTAAATACTGTAGCCCACTATAGCTTTTAAAAAACGCTTAAATTTAAAATCTATATTTATATATAGCTTTTGAATAAAAGTATATATTAATTTAAATTAAATTTATAAATGTAACTGATTTTATAATTTTATAAAACATTATATTTATAATTCTAAAATCTAAGAATACCCGAATCAGTAAGAAAATTTTTTTCTTGATATTATCAAATATATTACCAATTTGTATATTGCAAAGTTGGTGATATCAATACTGATGTTAGCTTTTTGAGATGCGAATCAAGAAGTAACTCGTAGTTAAGATTTAGATTTGCATAAAGAAAGTGATCTACACCAAACGTAAATGTATTGGCACGAATCACAATTCATTTAGTTTTAAAATATAAATCGAATTTTTCAAATTTTGTCAAATAATGCAGAGTAAACGATACATCACGTAATGATTCTAGCACGATCGATCAATAAATAGTGGAATATAATAATATAAGCGTTAATCGATTAGGCCATGTGTACTTGTTCTATTCTCCGTTAATAATTTAATGTGAATTATTTTTAAAAACGGTAAATTGGTTATTTTTGAATAATTTTGGTTGCTGTTCTCATCTATCAAGTTACAGTGTGAGCTGTCGTTCTCAGTTGTAGTGTCAATTGATACAATATGCAACCTCGGTTATTATTGCGGAATCAAGAGGAACAATTGATAATTTAAAGTATATCTTATATATGGTGAAGATGTGTAAATATTGATGCGCTGCGACAAATTATAATTTGAAAAATATGGAGAACAATCGATATCTTGAACTTTTATCTTTCAATGTAAAAAATTACAACTGAGTAACGATTCCCAGTTGGTACTGAGTGATTTTAAAAATTTGTGTAGACGGTCGTTTGTTAATTTTACATTATCGGTCTTGATTAGTCGTATAAATAAGATGACATTCTATTGCAGATAAATGACGACAACGACAAATACTGTCATTGAAGAGTCAATTGATTTGAAGGACATCGCTAGGGATGGTAAAGATCAAATTAAAAATAATAAAAACAGCAATAATCGCGAATCCAGCAATAATAAAGATTCAAAGCTTGAACAACGAAGCGAATTAAGGATAATGCTCCACAATCACGTAAGTTATTAATCGATCACTTAATATGTTCATTCTATTGCCATTTACGAAATAGCAATTTTTGATTTTAAATAAATTAAAAAATTATTCAACGATGACATTTTATAATCCGATAATATAATAATTTGATATTATTTCGATTAATTAAGATTACTTAAGATTTCATGACCAATCAATGATAAATTTTGATCTTATTTGCATACAATTGTTGAATCGACAGGAATTATTTTGAACATGACAAAGCTAGTTATAAAAAGTAATAGCGTACCTTATAAATATTTATTTATTTTTGCCACGTTAAAGGAAGTCTTAAAACAGACAACACTTTTAAGAAAGCTTTTGCTGTATCGACTATAAACGATTTGACAATTTTGCTTTATAAAATGCCGGTAGAAAAAATTAAATGAAAAACATCTGGATAATCAAAATGCTTATTTCAGCAAAATTAATAAACGTGTATTCAAAATTTTTTAACCACAACTGTGTTCACTAGGAATTCTGATGATGAACACAGTTGTGTTTAAAATTTTTTGAATTAACCTTTTGATTTGGTAAAAATATAGATTTTTTTAATAAATCAAAATTTATTAAAAATAAATTTTTAATAAAAAAAATTATTAATAACAATTTATTTATGAAAAAATTTACGTCGTCTTTGCGCAAAGTGCATTTGCTCTAAACTGTGTCAGCGATTTGCCGAATCTCTCCATCCGCAACAGCTTGGTGTTGTGACGCCAAACGGAATGCAACAGATAGTTCATCAATCACGTCGGCTACAACAACTTCATGATCAAAATGTTAATTGGGTTTGGGCTAAAATAGACCTGAATAAAGCTTTTAATACGGTGAACCGAAAATCTTTCGTCTACGCGATCCGTAGGAATTTACCATAAATAAGTCGATGGACATCATGTTCTACGGCACTACCTCGAGCCTTCGGTTCGGTAGCCTGAAACCTCTTTAGTCATGAAGAGGGGTACAACAAGGAGATCTACTTGGTCCAGTTCTGTTTAGCCTGGCGATTAATCCGACTGTCGTCCAGATCTCACAGATTGAAGTTATCAGCTTAAATAGGTGGTACGTCGACGACAATATAATTGACGGCACTTCTGTGGCGGTATGCGAGGCTCTGGCTCGTCTTGCTGCAAATTTTCATGCGATTGGATTGTCTATTAACTGATAAAAGACCGAAGTAATTGGTAGGGCTGACAAGGTCGATTTGATAAAGAACATATGCCCATGGATCTCATTGGTTAACAGCAAAATTAAGACAACGAAAAACTTCACAATTTTTGGAAGTCCTATCGTGACTATGAAGCATTAATCTAAATACCTTGTCGATGTTGTACTATCATCCCTGCGCCAAACTCTGGACTCGCTCGAAAATCTCCCTGACCCACAGATTGCATTCTTACTGCTTCGTAGCTGCGCATCCGCTCCACGGGTAAACCATTTAATGCGCACTATAGACCCCACTTTTGCCGAAGAGTTTTTAAGTGGGCGTGGATGCAAGCTTGCTTACCGCTGAAGATGGGAGAACTGGACCTTCGAAGCTGCTTCCAACCATCTCATGCAGCCTTCCTGTCCAGTGTAGACACTGTCGCTAGTCAATTAAACCTTGACCCTATAACTTTCCCTGGGTACGAATTCGTTAAATCTATTATTCCGCAACATGTAGGAAATCCGTAAACAAATCAACGAGGATTATCTTGTCACATTGACGAAGTGTCGCGCTGCAGGCTATTGGAGAATGCCGATCGCTTCAATACTGCCCGATTATTGGCAGTTTCATGCCCACACGCGTGTGCTTGGTTACAGGCCGTCCCTAGCAAAGCCACACATGAACTTGGCACCAAATGAATTTGTTGTGCTACTACGTATTTGGTTAGGGATGTCTCTCTGCAACAGTGATTATCGATGCAGACGCTGCCTTAGGATAGCAGACAAATTCGGCTTCCACGCCTTAACATGTCAGTTTGGAGGCCACCCTGGAATTCGACATGATAGCTTGAGGGATACAGTCTTTCAAGCAGCGGTTTCTGCTGGATTGATGGTGGCAAAGGAGGTCCCGAACCTAGTTCGTGGTTTGAGGAAGAGACCGGCAGACATTCTATTTTATAATGACCCTCCTTTAGCAGTTGATTTTGCCGTAACTAACCCACAACAAAATGCTTATATTTCCATGGCTTCTGAGGTCATTGGCTATGCCGCAAGCAAGTATGCCACCTGTGTCAAGGAAAGGAAATATAAACGCAATTTAGAGGAGAATGGATACAGTTTTACGGCAGCAGTTGTTGAAACTTACGGAGGATGAAACCCCCAAGGGGAAAAGCTAATTCGTTTCATTGCTCGTTCTATGTCATGTAGAAACGGTAGCCCGTATTGCAGCATAGCGGGTCAGTTATTTCAGCGCGTGTCCGTCGCACTGATGAGAGGAAATGCAAAAGCGATCCTCAAAATTCTTGACGAGATGGGCCAACCCTTACTAGAGAAAAGTCTTGGATATTGTGACGACTCATCTCCGCGACTCTTTTCTATGAGCAACCTTGCACAGCCCGAGGCCCAGTCAGTTGAGGTAGTTCATGACTCCAATATTCGGTCAGCTTCCGTCGTCAAAGACGACCATTCTGAGGTTGGTATGCCTGTCCTGCAACTCATGTCTCCACGACGACCTTCGGCATATCACTCAACATCTAAACAATCATATAATGCTTCTTTGTCGCTTCAGCACTCACCAACAATTAAGGAGGGGTTGATATCGCATCAACCAAATATTGATCAAAATAATGATGGAACTGCAACATTTTCCAGATTACCACTTGCACCATTTTCGAACCTTCCATTTGGAAATTCAAATTTTACTGAAATACAACAAAATATTTTTGGCACTATTCAGACTAATCCAGATGCAATTCAAAATCTTCTAAGTAATAATTTGGCTCAAGGACTTATGAGTAATCCTGCATTGCTTAGTTCAATTAAGCTTAACAATCCACAAATGCAAAGAGTGATGGAGCAGAACCACGAGGTTTCACAATTCGTTAACAATCCGGATTTAATGCGTCAAGCAATGGAAATGATTCGTAATCCTACAGCTATACAGGAAATTACGAGAAACCATGATAGAGCCCTGATTTATCTTGAGAGTTTACTAAGCGGATATAATGTTCGACAGATAATTTATCGCGAATTTCAAGAACCAATGCTTAATGTGGCACATGAGCAGTTTTGCGATAACCCTCTGAATACTAATTCTAGCTCATATAGTACAGCTAACACTAGTCAAGTAGGAACTAAAAATACAAACCTCCTGCCTAACCCGGGGGTTTCTCAGAATACTACATTTCAAAGTAATCGATCTGCATCCATTTTAATTCATTTGCCATTTAATTTAGTCGATTCGTCTAGATCATATGTATCTAATTCAAACCGTTTAGAGTCGCCTTTGCAATATACGTCAAGCGAAAACACTAATCGGTATTCTACGGTGAGTCCTCAACAATTATTAGTAGGCGCTGCTGAAAATCTTCGCATATTAATCGACATCTTGCGGGCATCTTGCGATCTATTAGAAACCTACCTTTTGTGTCTTATCCACTTATCGGATCACTTTTCCATTCTGCCATTTGCAATAAATGTTTTTAATTTAATTAAATTGCATATTTTATTTGAAATCCTTCTGGTAGTTGTACGACATTATCCTCATAGGTACTATGAGGATAATGAGGATTATCCTCATAGTATTTTTGATACTCCTGGATGCTACAAATCGCTACATAATACGCGATTTGCGAGATATGTACATGACGTGGTAGATATTCCACAAAGAAAATAATGTTCCAATAGGACTGTTGAATATTTGATTGCCCGAACTTTGAGGGGTCATTCTTTTTATTTCAGTCGTCGTCGACTGAGATAATAGAAATCATTTGCTGAAAAAATTCATATGTTATAAATCACAAATTTCACAACACAAATTCAACGTTTTATCCACTAGGCTGGCTGATCGGGTGTTGTATATATACGTTTTTGTATATTACTTTTATGTATAATATATTATATTATTAAGTTCATATATTTTGTATATGAACTTAAATACTAAGTCATATAGAAATAAATCCTTTGCTAAAGCATGATGAGTTATCCACATTATACAAATTCATAATAGTTCTTGTTTCCCATCACGATAAAATTGTTTTAACTAAATCTCTAACTACGAGAAAATTATTATTAATATGACACTTGGATTTGTTTTTATTATTATTCCTTTTTTCAATTATTTTTGTGATATTATATTCATGTTTCATTTTTTTTATATATTTGTATTCAATTATATATAGTACGTTTTTAATATTCACCCACTAATCAGTTTTTGTAATTTTCTAATTGTAATCTTAAACTGTGGAATTATCGCTGACGAGTATTAATCATCTTGTTTTTTTGCAAGCGGATTAATTTGTCAATTAAATTTAGAGCTTTTGAATTTTAACGTAATTAGAAACTTACTATAATCATTTTATGTTTAACAATTATAATTACATATTTTCCAATTTTAATATAACCATTATTTAAAGTTTTTCGTTTTTAGGATGTGTCAGTATTGATTGGACGTGGTGGTGCAAATATCAAAAAACTTCGCGAAGAGGTACAAATAGTATAATTGTTATTTTTAATCTCATGTTTAATATTTTAGCAACAAACTATCATTCAGTTGCCCGACTCCGATAGTGCTGAACGGTATTCTATTGCTTATCAGTATTTATTTGATAAATTTTCCTTCAAAGTCTGTTGATTATCAAAGGAACTATTAATGCCTGTCGTTCTACACTTGAGGCGGTATTTAATCTTCTCTCTAGGGTTAGTGTTTTTTAATGGATAATATTATGATTTTACTTTCAGTTCTCAATCGAAACTTTTATTGCCATTTTTTATACAATCGTTAAACCTTTTAAACATTGTAATCATCACCATAAAGCTTTACGAACTTTCGACATTTTAACATTTTTATTGTCGACCCGCCGCTATTTGAACCAAATGCTATATACATTAGCAGAATCGTTCTTTGTTAATTTTCCATAAATGCATTTTGACAATTGACCAATAATTAAGAGCTGATTACTCTTATTTCGGGAGTTTTCTTTGCTGAGAAACTGAACTTTATCTGTTTTTGTCTGTTTGAAAAGTCGATAGGTCACAAAAGCCTATTCTATATTATTTGTCGCCTCTTTACATGAAACATTTTTCACATTATCAAAAGAGAAACAATATTAATGGATTTAGTTCGATTATAACTACTGCTTTAAGATATAATGGACAAGATGATAATCATATATATGACCGAACAGATGAATGAAAATAATTTCATTTTACTAAGATGTGAATTGCTCTTAAGATGTTTTATATGGTCAAATGCACACACGTAGTATTAGTTAATAAATTATAAATCATTACTTTAATCTTGTAGAGTTTCAAGATATGTATTAGTATGTTACCATATTTAGCTTCCGTAATTACTTTTACATAGTCCTTTCATTCTTCCATAGTGATAAACTTTCCTCTATTTTTATAAGTTAATTAAAATTAGTGACATAATCAAACGATATCCTATCTCTATATATATCACACATAAATTCTTTGGCATGGTTTTTCCATAAACAAGGATCCTAATCAGTTTTTTAAAGGTTTATAAAGCGAATCATTAAACACGAATGAATGCAGATAAAAGCATTTAAAATACGCAATGCCATAATTATTATATGTTATCATCATTTATGGTCGTTAGCATTTTATTTCTAAATGGCTAAGAATGAAAGAAATATTTTGTTGGTGTTGGTTTCGATAAACCGGCATATTATTACTGAACAGACAAACAAATCCGTTTTGTAACCACTTTATTAATGTTTATTTTTTCTTATAATCTACCCCTTTAAGGATCACCGTAATGACCACGGAGAGGTTGAATGTCGATTTCTGATCCACCAATCCCACGCCGGTCCATTCATTGGCCACAACGGGGAGCATGTAAAAGAATTAAGAAACCGATTTGAATTGGACATAAAAGTGTTTTCTCGTCGATGCCCACTGTCCACTGATCGAGTTGTTTTGCTGAAAGGACCTGTATCTCAGGTGATTGATTGCATTGATGACACATTACAATTGACGCATTTGGTAAATTTTGACATCCAACTCCTGTATTTTTGATATTGTAACGAATTTGTGCTGTAGCATCCAATTAAAGGAGTTATTCAACCTTATGACCCTTATAACGCAGATGAATTCTTTGCTGATGACTATGGAGGATTTGTTTCTGCTTCCGACAGACGAGGTAGTAGATTTGGTGGCGGCAGTGGTGTTGGACGCGGCGGACGAAGTCATTCCTATCGTTCGAATCGTCAATCTGCCGACGCCCTTATGCACATGCTTCCTCATCCTTGGGGTCTACAATCTCCACTAATGGGCGGTGAGACGTCCGCCAAACGAAGAAGATTAATTAGCCCTGATAGAAATTACACCATGCGTAATAACGATGGACTTTTCGATGGTTTGCTGCAAATCGTATTGAAAATGGGATGTCTAATGTCCATCTGTTTTAGATAGATCACCACGAATGGATATGCTCAGACGATTAAACCATTTCAGTTCCTCCTTATCATCAGGTTAGCTCAGTCTCTGTCTGTCTACTACAACGTGTATTTTCTGAGCACCCTAGATAGAGTACTGTCCTTTCAGTTTTACCACATTTTAATTTTAGCACTTAACCATTTTATTCTACAAAGAAACATTTGTTTGGCATGTTAAGGCCAACACTAATTCTTAGTACGCACTTTTAAAGATCTACAATTATTGATACAACTAAATATCTAATAAATTTTGAACTAATAATATTTTATCCAGGCAGAATTTAAGTAATGAGCCTTGATAATGAACCGTGATTGTGTTCCGAATATTTGACAGAGCTATATTACTTCAATTTCGATTGATTTTTTGTTTGCAAAATCATTTTGCAAATTAGTCGACAAAAACGCTAATCCGGCATTAAAGCATTCCATTTCCTAGAAAATTATAACCTAGTATTTAACCATTATGCAATTCTACTTTGTTTTACCAATATGATTGTATTGGATCTTTAAGTATAAAATTTAGGTACTAAAATTAAAAAATAATTAATAAATTTAAATTCGTGTATTTTTTTAACTTTATAAGTATGCATTCCGGTATGCATTCTACAATTTCTTTAATGAAATAAATTAAGCTCTCTAGAAGAATTTTCAATTGCTTATTTTCATGTGAGCTGCTTGACAAAAATGATATGCCTGAAATATTATCATTGAATTAAAGCATTCATTTAAAGCAAAATCCGTATTGTGTATAGCTGATCTACGTTATATATATCGATAGCCATATATAGACATTAGTTAGTACACTCTAAACCCATAATCTCCTTCTATTTTCGATTAGCGATTATAAGTTTTGAACGAAAAAGAAAATATTTCCCAATAGATAAAAGTATTTTTTAAATAGAGGGAACTATTTTCTTTTTCGTTCCAGTAAAACTACTAATAAAAGTTATTGCTTCGTAACATTTAAATTTTTATAATGGGGATGACTAAACTTGATAAATGTTTTATTTTGTTTTGAATTATTGTAATGATCTAATATGAGAAGTATTGTAGTCTCTTATAATCGATAAACCGACCAAATCGATGAGTTTAGTTTTACACGTCAAACAATAATCAGGAATTAGTTCGATATAGTATATTTCACTTATCTCAACTAAAATTTCATTTTATTGCTCAATATTTTAATGTTTTGTAGCAGCTATAAATCACCACCCCACATTTCTGACAACTTTTAAAATTTTGTATTACAAAAACAAGAATAATTACTGATTTTTAATCTAAGGATTCACCAATTTGCAATGAAATGATTTCCATATACAATTTCAATAATATCTTAAACCTGCTTCACGATTGGATTTTAGACGAAATGTTGGCTTATGGCCATACAATTTAATCGACAACCTTTGCATATATATTAATTTATGAAATTTAAAAAGTTTATCTCAAACCTTGTCATTTAATCTCAATATTTTGTCATTTTAAAGTGCGCGTTATGTAAAGACTGAAAATATAATTTTCTAAACAATAATTTAATATGATAATGTAATGATATTATTTAATATTACGCGTAAATAAATAATATTTAAAGTATAATATCTATACAAATATACAATTTGTACACATAGCAAGGTGTCAACTATGGTAAAGCTAGTGGCCTACGAAGTTTTCTTATAGGTGGTGAATTTTATAATTCAAGTTAACTAACGTTCCAATTATTCAAAATTGTATTTAGTGATTTACGGTTTATGATAAATGTTTTTCTAGCATATTTTAAACTAAAATCAATTAGTTAGCGTATCTTATTGTAGTGAGCTTTTAATTTCCACAAATTGAATTGCTTTAAAACGATAAAAAGTTACGATCGAGTCAAAAAATATAAAGTTAGAATTATCGATCATTTTTAATCATGGTCAAATAATATCATTAAAATTACTTTTCTTTATTCTTTGTTTTAAATAGGAAGCATGTATGACAATGGAAGAGATATGAGACGAGGAAGAGCTAGATCACCTCTTTCATCAAAGCACTACGACAGACATAGAGGATTCAGCCGATCGCGCAATGATCGCTATGCCTAAAGTTGTCACTTAATATTATAATTCATCTATCAATACGACAAATTACTGTAAGCACTTATTAAACCAAAATGAATCTAATTGCAACTTATGATTACAGAGTGTATGGTTGTTGTCCTTTGAGGTGATGTGCATTGAAGATATCTAGACGCTAATAATAGCGTCACTCACTATTTATCATAAACGTCTACGTTGTTGAACTTTAAATGTATCATTTCAAAAATAAAAGTGTTTGTGTTCCACATTTCGTTTTAAACAATTTTAACTGTAATTACAAACGCACATACTAGAATGTATAAATTACACTTTATTAACAAATGTTACTTTATTACATTAATATATAATATCCATTTATATAGAAGCGTTTTTAAAGTAATATTTTATCAAATAATAAGCAATTTTCAGTTGTGAAGGTAAATTGCGAAATTATATAATTAATGCTATTAATAAATAGTTAGAAGGCAACAAGCAAAGACAATTCTTAATCAAAATATACACGACTTTTTTTACAAATATTGTGAGATGAAATTATTTAACTTGAAAACAATTCATGTCTTGAATAAGCTATTTGAATAATTGAATAATTGTTATTAAAAATATTGGGCAACCAGGATTTATTAATAAGGGTAATTAGGCAACAAGAAAATACAATTCTTTATCATAATATATAAATGATAGGAGTTTTAAATAATATTGAATAATGTTGATAAAATATTGTTTATATTCATAAACAATAATATTTTTTATTTTTGATTTTTTTTGCCATTTTTTTTATTTGTCGAAATTAATATTTTCATTTTTGATGTCAATATAAATGCCGTCAGTGATTTAAATGCACTCTGATAAGTGATTTTTGTTTTGTCTACTTTATATGAGGCTGCATTTATACTGACATCTTAAGTTTTAAAATTGTTTAAATAAACATTTCATTCTCCGTTTTTCTCTCATTTTAGTTTTACTGCTTTAAAATTAAAGTATTAAATAAACTACAATATATTAATATCTCTGCTTTAATGATGAAACGCTGGAAGAGCCAATTGATTTTATGAAACTAGTCCAGCACTGAAATTTTCTCAGAATTTATACTTTTTCATTTTTGATGTCAATATAAATGCCGTCAGTGATTTAAATGCACTCTGATAAGTGATTTTTGTTCTGCCTACTTTATATGAGGCTGCATTTATACTGACATCTTTAAATTTTAAAATTGTTTAAATAAACATTTCATTCTCCGTTTTTCTCTCATTTTAGTTTTACTGCTTTAAAATTAAAGTATTAAATAAACTACAATATATTAATATCTCTGATTTAATGATGAAACGCTGGAAGAGCCAATTGATTTTATGAAACTAGTCCAGCACTGAAATTTTCTCAGAATTTATACTTTTTCATTTTTGATGTCAATATAAATGCCGTCAGTGATTTAAATGCACTCTGATAAGTGATTTTTGTTCTGCCTACTTTATATGAGGCTGCATTTATACTGACATCTTTAAATTTTAAAATTGTTTAAATAAACATTTCATTCTCCGTTTTTTTCTCATTTTAGTTTTACTGCTTTAAAATTAAAGTATTAAATAAACTACAATATATTAATATCTCTGATTTAATGATGAAACGCTGGAAGAGCCAATTGATTTTATGAAACTAGTCCAGCACTGAAATTTTCTCAGAATTTATACTTTTTCATTTTTGATGTCAATATAAATGCCGTCAGTGATTTAAATGCACTCTGATAAGTGATTTTTGTTCTGCCTACTTTATATGAGGCTGCATTTATACTGACATCTTTAAATTTTAAAATTGTTTAAATAAACATTTCATTCTCCGTTTTTTTCTCATTTTAGTTTTACTGCTTTAAAATTAAAGTATTAAATAAACTACAATATATTAATATCTCTGATTTAATGATGAAACGCTGGAAGAGCCAATTGATTTTATGAAACTAGTCCAGCACTGAAATTTTCTCAGAATTAATACTTTTTCATTTTTGATGTCAATATAAATGCCGTCAGTGATTTAAATGCACTCTGATAAGTGATTTTTGTTCTGCCTACTTTATATGAGGCTGCGTTTATACTGATATCTTTAAATTTTAAAATTGTTTAAATAAACATTTCATTCTCCGTTTTTCTCTCATTTTAGTTTTACTGCTTTAAAATTAAAGTATTAAATAAACTACAATATATTAATATCTCTGCTTTAATGATGAAACGCTGGAAGAGCCAATTGATTTTATTAAATTTATTTTCTTTTATTACGTATACCTAAACATAGTATTATCGTTTCGTAATCAGTTAAATATCTGTAGTGTTTTGACAAATTGTGATATTTACATTATAATTTTTTTATATAATAATTAGTATTACGGTATATATTGCTTAATCCGCCTGCATTTCTGGATGTTATTTTTAGAATCTGTATCGATGAAAATTCTTATGAGTAGAATTTCATCATTTAAAGGCATTACTTCATTCATGATTTCATCTAAACCTTTTAATCGTACAAGTTGTTCTGTACAACCCTCAAATTTTATTGTTCCATATACAAAATATGAAAACCTAGTTAAAGATACTTTATACGAATTAGATCTGAAGATTTCCAAAGAAATTGAGAGTTTTCCCGATCTTAGTATTGATGCGGATGTTGAACTTTCAAACAACGATACTATACTTAAAGTGTGCATTGACGGTCATCATTTTGTAATTAACAGGCAATCCCCTAGTCGTCAGATCTGGATGTCATCACCAGTGTCCGGACCATATCATTTTAACTTAAATAAGTTCGATGGGGATTTTCATTGGATTTGTATGAAGAGTGATAAATCAGTTGAATTGGAAAGCATTGTGATGGAAGAAGTAAAGACCTTATTAGCAAAATATAAATAAATTTAGCAAAATCCAAAATTTAGGAATTCAATGTTTTGGTTTGCTTATAAAATTTTTAGCAATTCAAATTTTGTTTGCAATTTTTTATAATCGAGATAATAAATTCCAAAAATTCTAGGTTGGAAATATTACAAGTCTGTTTTAAATAAATATCAAAAAATATGACCACTTTAAATTATATTGTAGAGTTAAATTTTTTCCAAATTTCAATTATTAATTTTATTGTCAAATAAATATAATTTGTATAAAATCTTATAATTAGTATAGCAATGACTAAAAGAATCAAATAACACGTATATAATCTACAAAAAGGAACTGTTTCCATTGCATTAAAGATGACATCATAACATTTGGAATCATCGTTTTATTATTTCTAGAATGACAAAACGAATGAATTAAATCAGCTAACTGAGTCTACGTATTGTTATATAATTATAAAATAAACAAAACATAATAATGCTAAATCAAAATTTAATAATTAAATAATAAGAATTAATAATTGTTTTTAGATTTTCTATAATTTTAATCAAGTTAAAAAATAAAAATAAAAAATAAAAAATAAAATTTAAAAGTAAACGTCATTTTTATGAATTGACTAATAAATAACAGGCGTTGTATCAGAATAAGAATTAGAGGTCATCAGGAGGAACTGCTATGCTATCAGGTTTCGGCCCCTAACTCCTCTACCCAACATAGCAGCGGGGCCAAATACATGCTAATGATGTATTTCCTCTGAAATAACTATCTAGTATCTTATTCTAATGCAAAGTATATTATTTATTATTCATCCATAAAAATTTGCCACTTAAGAGTTTAAATTTATTCTTTATATTATTGTGTTGATTTATATATTTTACTATTTTCTGCTTGATGTTATTTTTATAGTAACCTAGTTTAAAATATGTATCTATTAAATTATTTAAATGATTTTGAAGAAAGCCAATATCATTACATATTGTTGCAATTCTTAAAATTTCATTATTTAATGTATTATATTTTATATTATATGGTATGCATGAATGCTCATGCAAAAATATGTTTCTTGTAAATTTAAATATGTCATCTTTACGATATAAATTAATAGTAGTTTTAGTTAATGTTAATTTAATGTTCATATCTAGATATACACCTTCTTTATCATTAATATTGGTTTTGTTAAGAATAAGGCTTTCTGGATAAATGTGCTCACTAATTGAATAAAAATTATTAGAATTAAATACACATATATCATCAATGTATCGAAACATATATTTCATATATTTATATTGTTTAGATTTAGTTTTTACACAGTTATGAACAAATTCATATTCTATAAAGCTTAAAAACAAGTCAGCTATAATTGGGCTACTATTACCACCCATTGTAACACCTTTTACTTGTCTAAATATAGATGTCCCTACTTTTAAATAATTTTGATTTATCAAAATATTTAAGGATTCTATTAATTCAATTTTATCCATATATTTATATTTATTTGATGGTTTAATTTTTGTTAGATAGGCGTTATAATTATTATAACATATATATGTATATCTTTTTCCGAATATAAGATTAATTAATTTTACTAACGCTTCTTTAATATCTACTAAATCTAGATTTGTATAAAGCGTACTAAAATCGTATGTATTTATATTTTGAAAATTTATTCCTTTTGTCTGTTCTAAAAATTCTTTTGTAGAATTAATACTGAAATAGTGTTTTATACCAGTATTAATTTCGATTACCTTGCAATATTTTTTAAAATGTGCTTTAATTACTTTAAGCATTTTATTCATATAAACAGAAAGTGGTTTTAATGTACATTTAAACGCACTACATATGAACCTAGGTTTTATTGGATTTTTATGTAATTTTGGATTCCAATATAATATAGGTATAGTTTTATTATCTAATTCAACCTTTATACCCTTTTTATCCATTATAGAACAGTGACTTGTAATAATTGATTCTAACCTCAACTCACTACGTTCATATGCTGGATTTACATTTAAATCATTAGAATTAACCTCTTTCATTAGTATATCATAATAAAGCTTTTTGCATATGAAGACAAAGTTATTACTAGCTTTATCAATAGTTGTTATTATATAGTTATCCTTTAATTTAGTAAGTTCTTTATACATATCTTTATTAATTTTATCTTTCCTTTTATAATTGTTTGTTATTTTCATTTTATTTTTAATTTTATCAAATATATAATCTTTCCAAATTCGTTAATTAATAGTTTATTAATTCCTTAATTGACCCTCTGGTAGAGGGTCAATTAAGGAATAATTGACCCTCTGGTAGAGGGTCAATTATTGACCCTCTACCAGAGGGTCTCTGGTAGAGGGTCAATAATGACCCTCTACCAGAGGGTCTCTGGTAGAGGGTCAATTAAGGAATAATTAAGGAATAATTGACCCTCTGGTAGAGGGTCAATTAATTAACGAACCTTCCAAGTTCGTTAATTAATAGTTTATTAATTCCTTAATTGACCCTCTGGTAGAGGGTCAATTGTTTATAAAAAAAATTAATATCCAGGAACAATCAGGTATGGTTGAACAAAAAAAATATTTTGATATTTTGCTAGTCACTACTATCATCTTTAGAAATAAACATTAACATGTTAATTTCTGAAGATGTTAGTAGTTACTAGTGAAATATCAAAATATGTTTTCGTTCAACTATACCTGATTGTTCCGGGATATTAAAATCTAAAATACAGATCAGGATTGATCTGTATTTTTCAAAACACAATATAAAGCAAAACACGTTCTCATATAAATAAATTTATAGTTTTAATTTAAACGGTAGTGCCGATTACATGTATATGTAAACTAAGTATTCACGACACATAAAGTATTCAGATACTTATATTTTATATTTTATACTATATTATACTATATATATTTTAAACATTTTATTTATTTTATCTTTTATTTAGTATAAAATAGTTAATACTTAGAATAATAATAAATATATTTCATAGTAAATAGTTAATTTTCGTTAATCTTTATATTTATATTTTAATAATTTATTGAGCAATGTAACAAGAAAAATTCAATGATGTCTTAAGTCTATGTCTTATATTCATAAGTAAAAGAATATCGTGACAAATTTTAAAAGTTCATTATATAAAATGCACTTTTGATTTAAGGACATTAGTGATAAACTCACTGAGCCATAATTAAATAGGCATTATATCATTGTAAATTTTAATTTAAATAGTTCATCGCTCATGCATCCATTTATATGACAAACAAGCTTAATGGCATTCAATTAAATAATATGCAAATATTAAATTCTAAATATTAAAAAATAAAATTCAAATATTAAGAAAAGCGGAATATTTTGTATGTTAATAATTTCAGCGTATGTTTAAGCGTCAGATATTTTTTTAAATTTTATAAAAATATTTTAATAAATTAGCATTTACCGATAATTTTAGCGGCCACTGATGCTCCTAGAAGAGCAGTTAGGTTTGGAGCAATAAATGTCATCCTTGATTCAATAAATTTAAACATGTATTCCTGGTGATTGTTGAGCATAATGGCCTTCATTGCAAAAGAGATCAATAAAAAAACCGTGGAACGTTTTCTTACAGTTTGGTAAGCATCGTCAATAACTTGAAGTTGCTCCGTAGACAATTCTGTGCTAAAGTGTAAAAAACGAGAATCTCCAAATTTAACAAAGCGAATTATCTACCCTTGAGTCGCTGATGCAGATACACTGACCACCATAATCGTCGCCTGATTTAGAAAATTCAAGAGATCATCACAATTTTTTGCCTTGTCGACGTCATTGCCCAGAGTCTAGCATAGAAACAGTTTAACAAAAGCACTGGCATTTATTATATTAAGATAATAATTTATTTAAAGTAGAAAATGAGTACCAGCTGTACGCTTACAAGTCCACTAACTAAAAAAAACAGCAAAAGTCAAATAGATAAATTTCTTAGATTGCTTAAATGGAATCGGATTTGGCGTTTAAAGCACGGCATTGAGGTTAATTCGCGTTTATGAATGGGCAGATGATTCCACTATGGAGGAGCAGCCACCAGGAAGTAGCGAAGTCCAAAGGATGTAGAGTAGTTTGAGACATGTAAAAGAAGATAATTACAGGAACTCGAGGAGCAGTAAACATGACCAGAATTATCAAGAAAAGGAAGGTTGAGAAATGAAGGGGTATGAAAAGTTACAAGGCGAAAACAACGAGAAGACGAATTTGAACACGACAATAAATGGTAGGCCAATCAAGAGAAACAAGATAGTGGGATGTATGATCAAAACGACGAAGACGGAGGAGAACTCGAACGGCAGCGTTGATGATGCGTTGTAGGGGAATAAGAGTGCATTTAGGTGAGTTGGAAGATAGACTAAGACAATAATCGAGTCTAGAAAAAAACAGAGAAGATATGAGAGTCATACAAGAAGGGAAATTGATCAATCTACGAACTTAACGGAGGTTGCGGAGTATCAAGGTAGATGAGCGTACTTTATCTCTAACGAAAGGTTTAAGTGAAAGTCGGTTGTCGAAATGGAAGCCTAGGAAAACGAGATTATCAACGGTAGGAAGAATTGTAGAATTTAATGATACGGAGGGAGTTTCTAAGGCGAGGCGTCGAAGTAGGATCCACATAATTTTGGATTTATTTCTCTAACAAAAAGTTTAAGTATCTGCCTCACCAACCTACCACGACCAGTCGCCCTTGGAGAAATCTAAATATCCTTATTCTATGCTCTGCCTTACTCAAATCGTCTCTTTCCTCTCACATAATAAAATCCTCACTTTTACGATCTCGACTTTCTTTTCGATTCTGAACTCACATTCCTTCTCGATTTTCTGTCTCAAAGCGTCGACTCCGTCATGCTTTTCAAGTCAATCACCGCTTTATCAAACGTGATATCCGCTAGCTCACTCCGTCTCTCCGTGATTCCTATCTTGATCTTCGCCAGTATAATCTCAACCTACTACGTACCAAATGCAATTCCTTATGGAAGCATAAAATCGTCACTTCATTCAACTATAAATCTCTCTGGTATACTTTTGACTCAATACTTTCTCACTCCTCTTCGTCTTGCAACACCAATCCCCATGATTATTCGTCATTTCTGCAGACCAAAGTATTCACGTTGCTCTCTCACACCCAGTATCCATTCAATCCCTCTCTTCTTCGCCTCTCTTTATTCTAACGGAACTCTTTCATCTTATCCCTATCTCAACTGCCGAAGTCTCATCTGCCTTATATCCTTGCCGAACAAAACCTCCCATGCGATCCCCGCCCTACCCCGATAATTAAATCCATATGCTCATGGATATCCCGTTTTCTCATTACCTTGTTTAAATGGTCTATCCGCTGTAGTATCTTCTCGTTAAACTGACAACCCGCCATCGTTCGTACCCTCGTTAAGAAACAATCGCTTGATCCCTCCCTTCCTTTTAGCTATCGCTCCAATATGTACCCTCCTTTCCAATCCGCTTTCCGCTCTAATCACTCCACCGAAATCGACTTCATTATAGATTCACAACGACCCACTCATTTCAGAAAATTTATCAGTCAATTTTAATAAATTGACTGATAAATAATAGACAATGTACTCGAATAATGAATATAGGTCATCAGGAGGTAATGCTATTAGGACGTCTTTTATATTATAATATAAATAAATGTTATAATATTAAACAAATCGATAGAAGTCAACGAGCCATGAAAATACTTATATTATATGTGATAAATAACTGCTTTCGTAAGACAACACAGTAGCGTTATGAAAATCAACAATATGAATAAGTGATGTACTTAATATGATTAGTGATGTACTTAATATGATGTACTCAATATGGTTAAGTGATGTACTAAATCAACAATATGATTTAGTAATGGCACTGGAAGCAGTTCCTTTTTGTAGATTATTTAAGTGTTGTTTGATTCTTTTAGATAAACATTGTTCAGTCTTGGCAATATAGACAGTCACAATCCAAGAAAGGTATTTTATAAACATTGTGTAAGCAGACTCCATTGTTTTTAAAAATTAAACAAATCGAGAGAAGTCAACATAAAATTTATTGTTATGAATTTTTGATCATCATCAGGAACATAACAATGCACACATTACTATCAAGTATATAACGAACAATGATCTGGCAGAAAGCAACTATCAAATTAGTCAGCAAAGATAAACTTGCCATTAGTGGTTAAATGTGTTTGAACATCTGGTTTATCGCCCCCAAAATTATTGACAGGATCGTGATTGTAATGTGTGCGTTGTTATGTTCCTGATAATGGCAGTAGTGATCGAAAATTCGTAACAATAAATTTTATTTTTAAAGAATATTTTATTTTTAATTTTAAAGAATCAAACAACACGTCTAAAATCTACAAAAAGGAACTGTTTCCAGTGCTGTTGCTCAGCATTGTACATCACTTAATCATACGGCTGATTTTCAGAACGTACTGTGTTGTCTTACGAAAGCAGTTATCACATAATATAAGTATTTTCATGACTCGTGAGTCTTACCTAATGGCTAATAATATGCTTTACTATATCCTGATGTTAAAATATAATGTCTTTATGTTTTTGATTGCATAGATCAAAAACATTATATTATAATGTTTTAATAATATTATACGAGATCTTTATCTTTGGTTATATTCCGTTTACATTCAATATTTTGTGTTGTTTCAATTTAGCAAGGCATCGCATTTTAATAAATTAAATTAAAGGTTTAATAAATAACAACTGATAAGAAATAATTAAAAACGAAACATGCAGAAAAAATCAAAAATAGCTAGTCGATAAAAATTTGTTCGCTTCCTTAACTTTGTTACGGCCTTAGGTCCAGCGGGATCTGAGCCCTTCAGCCAATCCAACACTCAGCTCTCCGACTGAACCACCAGGGGTCTTTCACACCCCCTGAAGAGTCTAATCAAGGCGAACTATGCTCGGTAATCGGGCGATGAGGAGCTTGAAAAACCTTAGTCTTTGTTCTGGGGGACGTCCTCTTGAAAAGAAGACTAATCCCGAGATAGGCCTAGTACCCTAGAGGCACACTTGAGTTTTGCCATTCAATGACAGATTCTAAACCCGTTTCAGGGCCCACCTAGCTCTTCAGAATACGTTTGAGTATATCCAGGTCAGCTTTCGCTGACTAGTTCACCGTAACGATGAACCCCAGGTATTTTACTCGACTTGTGAAGGTAGGGAGTGGTTGATTAGTCAATATGGAAGAAAGCCGAGAGTGCTAGTCCATTTTTTTCTTTGTCGCAGGAGCGCCATGAAAGACAACCACCTGCGATTTGGAGGAGTTTAAAATAAGATTGGATATGGGTAACTGATCTTTTAATCTTAAAAAGAAACGGCTGATGTCAGAGATTACATCTTTGCACCTGTGTCCAGAGAACAGGGTTGTGGTATCATCAGCGTTTACCTTTAGATGTTGAGGAGGCAGCAAGATATAATATAGGAGAGAGGGTAGTCTTGAGGCGCACCCGTAATAGGATAGAACTGACGCGCATCAAGGTCGTCTTTATAAAAAAAACCGTTTGGTGTACAGCATATCAACACCCTGTTAACAATTCTCGCAGACAACCTGAGAAACTTGAGAGAGGAGATAACGAAGGGAATGGAAGCGCGGTCAAATGCTGCAGAAAAGTCGAGGCAAACAGCCACAGCGAGTTGATGACTGTTATCCCGACAAAACTGATACACTTCACCTATTGCTAAATGGACCGCGCTCCCTTTGATAAGCCCATGAAAACTCGGTGGGATCAAGTTACGCCTACTTTAATGGTCGCGGATTCTACGCGCAAGCGCTTTTTTGATGCCAGTACATCGGATGGTGGGGCTAAAAGCATTGTACGGCCACTTCCCTTTGATTGGCTGTCAGAAGCTGACAGACCCGAGAAGATAGTGGAGCGACGGATTTTGAGGTGTCCGAAAGTGGACCCCAGGAGTTTAGGATATCTGTGACAAAGGCTCCTGAAGTCATGCAAAAGCGGGATAGGTTAGGGAGATTGAGTGGCTCCATAGTTGTGAAGGGATTGTGACTCTTCCAAAACTCTGTCAAAGCCAATGCTCCCAATCCAACCCACAGCCCTGTCCCTCCAGCAGACAAACTTCTCTTTCTTAAATATCTTCCAAAAGTAAGATTGTGAATAGTAAAGGTGAGCAAGGCTCGCCCAACCCCTGCTCAGCTGGAACCTATATCTAGAGCTCCAGTATTCGTTCGAGAGGGCATGTTTGGCGGAAACAGAGAGATTGGGAACGTGTAGCATTTTAGCCAGGACCTTGAGTTTTGTTGAAGTGGGATTGTATATGCGACCTTTATAGGTAGTCGAAAGCAACGCGGTAGCATGCGATGAGAGGTAGGAATTAAGTTGTCAAATTTTTAATACATCATCGTCCGCACCTTTGGGGGTGCGACCGTTCTTGCCAAAGCCCCATCTTCTTGGAGTGGGGGCTTAGCTCGTTTGGCAGGGGGCAACTGTTGTCCCTACAAATAAGGATAGCAGTGGTCCAATTATTGTTTGAAATTGCGAAAAATAGCTCGTTTCTGGTTTTCAAGAAGTTGAATGATGTCAGCGTTTGATATCCGGTCAACTGGTGGACCAGCTGCAGAGGCGTAGTTGATCGGGGTTCTAGGCTTGACAAACAGTTGTTTATATTCTTTAAATCTTCTGCAGCGCCTTGACCAGGCCGGATGTCACATCCGCAATTAGCGCAAGAGGGTGGCTGGCATCTTTCCCCTCTTAAAGCATACTGACAATCCCCAGCACCACAAACACCGCATACCAAGGCCTTGCTGCATGTAGAGCACCAGTGTCCCCAGGCGTAGCACTTGTAAAAGTGGGGGAATGTAAGTCGGTCTTCGTCAATTAGAGTGAATCCTAAGTTAAATCCTAGGAAATGATTCGCTGACGATTTAGAAAGAAGCAGACCGGAATCACGATATGTATTTGCAAAAGCCACTGGTAGGGTTCGCCCCCTTACCTAGGACTTGCCTCACTGAGTGGAGGTCATACAATTTTTTCAGGGTTATCAAATCTTCTTCTGTTTGAATGAAACAATGGAAAATTATATATTTTAACTGAGCACTGAGGGGGTTTCAACGTTATGGAACCATAGTCCAATAGGTACTTGTCAAAATAATCTTTGTATTTCTTTAATAAAGAGGCATTCGGGAAGGAAACTCTTACGGTATTGTCCAAAATCTTCACTGAATTGATCAGCACTCTGTTTGGATGAAATGTTACAAACTTTCGCAAAAAAAATGAGAAGAGATTGTGTTTCTCTATTAGTTTTATTGCATTGATAATGCACAGGTTAGCTAATTTTAGAATCGGGGGTAGCAGCCCCTTATCGGCATTTAATAAACAAGAAACTTCACTAACCTGGTTAGAATTGTCTCCCGTAGACGAAATTTTTGATCCAGATCGTTCATTTCTCCCATTTTCCGCTGGAAAATCACCAAAAGTTGTTGAGCTTTGAAGCTCCGACAGCGTTTTAGCATTCACTTTTGCAGGCATTTTTTTGCATCGATCGAAAAATGAAATGACTGCTTTAGATTATAAATAAGTACAAAGACACAAATCGCCAAAGACTCTTCAATGCTCAAATGATAAGCGCCATACGTAAAAAGCATATAAGCGGCATTTATAAAGAGCCATTGCATAAGAAAAACAATGAATCAGATTTAAGTAAATATATTCCTAAAATAAGGTATAAGTTGTTACCGCCACTAGGACGAAAAATTTGTAATTATTATTAAGAATTGAAATATATATGTAACGATAATATTAGAAACATCATAGAAACTGAATGCGATTGCAAAAGTCTTAATTTTGATAAAATAAATGAACATATATGCACTTATAATCTAGAATTAATTGAAAGCAATGAATTAAGGAGCATGCTTTCAAAAGGGTATAAATATAGATTAAATAATAACAATAGATATAAAATTTACAATTCGTTATATAATAACTTAAATGCTTACTTTGATAAGTTGATTAATAGTAATAGCTTAAATACATCAAAAATAAACATTTGGAAAACTTATATATTAAATAATATTAAATATAAAATGAAAATAACAAACAATTACAAAAGGAAAGATAAAATTAACAAGGATATGTATAAAGAACTTACTAAATTTAAGGATAACTTTATAATAACAACTATTGATAAAGCTAGTAATAACTTTGTCTTCATATGCAAAAAAGCTTTATTATGATATACTAATGAAAGAGGTTAATTCTAATGATTTAAATGTAAATCCAACATATGAACGTAGTGAGTTGAGTTTAGAAACAATTATTACAAGTCACTGTTCTATAATGGATAAAAAGGGTATAAAGGTTGAATTAGATAATAAAACTATACCTATATTATATTGGAATTCAAAATTACATAAAAATCCAATAAAACCTAGGTTCATATTTAGTGCGTTTAACTGTACATTAAAACCGCTTTCTGTCTATATGAATAAAATACTTAAAGTAATTAAAGCATACTTTAAAAAATATTGCAAGGTAATCGAAATTAATACTGGTATAAAGCACTATTTCAGTATTAATTTCTACAAAAGAATTTTTAGAACAGACAAAAGGAATAAATTTTCAAAATATAAATACATACGATTTTAGTACTCTTTATACAAATCTAGGTTTAGTAGATATTAAAGAAGCGTTAGTAAAATTAATTAACCTTATATTCGGAAAAAGATATACATATATATGTTATAATAATTATAACGCCTATCTAACAAAAATTAAACCATCAAATAAATATAAATATATGGATAAAATTGAATTAATAGAATCCTTAAATATTTTGATAAATCAAAATTATTTAAAAGTAGGGACATCTATATTTAGACAAGTAAAAGGTGTTCCAATGGGTGGTAATAGTAGCCCAATTATAGCTGACTTGTTTTTAAGCTTTATAGAATATGAATTTGTTCATAACTGTGTAAAAACTAAATCTAAACAATATAAATGTATGAAATATATGTTTCGATACATTGATGATATATGTGTATTTAATTCTAATAATTTTTATTCAATTAGTGAGCACATTTATCCAGAAAGCCTTATTCTTAACAAAACCAATATTAATGATAAAGAAGGTGTATATCTAGATATGAACATTAAATTAACATTAACTAAAACTACTATTAATTTATATCGTAAAGATGACATATTTAAATTTACAAGAAACATATTTTTGCATGAGCATTCATGCATACCATATAATATAAAATATAATACATTAAATAATGAAATTTTAAGAATTGCAACAATATGTAATGATATTGGCTTTCTTCAAAATCATTTAAATAATTTAATAGATACATATTTTAAACTACTTTATGTTTATATGACTAAAATAATTAAAGTATTGGTTATTAAAGTTCTTACAACAATGAGCGCAGTTTTAAAAATTGTAAACTATTGCAACCTACAGTTAATGGGAGACAAGAAGAAAAATCTACCAAAAGCCAAGCGAGCAATCTCTGTTGATACCGATAAAACCGGCAAGCTCGAGAACATACAAGTGGAATGCTCCGCTAGCGGCTGTCAAATCTGGACATCAGTAACACATAATTGTGCTTTGGGTCAGGAAACTTGAGGCGGGCCACCGTTCTACTGCGGATTCTGTTCGGCGAAACAAATCAACTAGTTAATAAAACGCTTAGAGCAATTGGAAATGACATCGCAGCATGATCGAATTTCTCAAATTTCTGATAAATCTACTGAGACAGTGAAGCAGCCGCAAATTGTACGCAGCAAGATGGATTTTGTCAAGTTTATAATGAATCTACCGAGACAGTGACGGAGCCGCAAATTGTTACAACTAATGTATTTTCACTCCCCGACACCCCACGTCCCATCCTTCCCGTCTCGTTACTCAATACCTTGCATCCATCAATCAAAATCACCTCCACCAACCTCCACTATCCTTCAACTCATAATCTTTCCTCACATCGCTCGCCACCCTCTTTATTATCATTATCCTCTATGTCTCCCGTCGTCAAACCAAATCCCTACAAATCATCAACTGCCAACTCGTCTCTCGTGATCTCACCTACTCACGTCAGTCGTCCTCCTTTACGGAAGCGCTTTGCTTCTCGCGATCGTTGCGTCATTGTTACTAATATCACGCCTTCTGAATCCTTATCTCCACAAGCACTTCTAGACAACGATGTTTCCGCCTTCAGATCCATCATCTCGCCTATTGTCCCTGCGGATAAACCATCCTTTTTCAAGGACATTTCTCCTGTCGCATTAATCCGTCTAAACAAATCTTCTCAATCTAATCCTTCCCAGCCCCCTCTCCTAAAAATTGTTTTCAAGCATCGCTCTCACGCGTCTTCTGTTCTCTCTCAACGATTCAAACTCATGTCATCTTCAACCACTCGAATTTTTCTCGATCGCGCCCCTTCTGAAATCGCTCAAATCTCTTCAGCCCACATCAAAAAACGCCGTCGCGAGGAAAACACCGAAACATCACCCTCCATCCGAAACATAGACGGAAATTTTCAAGTTGTCCACACCCGTCCAAAAATTCGATGGCGCTCCATCTCTCCTATGTGTCTTCTCCACTAGACCCTTTCGCCACAACAGACGATTTCTGCCTCGGTCTCCTCAACACTAGATCTATTCTCAATAAATCCGATCTTATCCTCAACGTATTCACTAAGCAATCGATCGATCTATTCTGCCTCACCGAATCCTAGCACTCAGATTCCGACGACCTTTCTATTCGCCGTCTGCTCTTTACCGGTTGCTCCCTAGTCGAATCCGCCCGCCCCCTCAGCTCATGCCTTTCTAAATTCTCTAATCATGGCGGCATCGTTGCATTCGCGCGTCACCCCGCGTCTCTTCGCAAAATCAATCCCCTTTTCAGTCCTTGCTCTTTCGAATTGCTCACTTGTCGTTATTCAAACCCGATCACTCTAGATCTCGCCATTGTATACAGTTTTGGTTCATCAGCTCCTTTGTCCTCAATCCCTTCACTCGTTCTAGGCGACTTCAATATCCGCCTAGACCGCCCCTCTTCCACGGATTCCATCCGCTTCATCAACATTCTATCCAACTACAATTACAAACTAATCTCCACTGCCCCCACACTTATACTTGGTGGGGCACTCGACATCATCGCTGTCCCCGATTATTTTGCTGCCTACACCTTACTGACCATCTCTGATCCTGGTCTATCCGATCACTTTCATATCACCCTTGATCTCACTCACAACCACACCCCACCTCACACACCTACAATCCTACGTCGCCCTTGGAGAAATCTTGACCTCGCCCTTCTCCGCTCTGCCTTACTCAAATCATCATTATCATTACCCACAATACCAAAATCATCTCCTCAAACACAAGATATTCTCTTGCCCTTCAAGTCTCAAACACACTGTCGCTTGCACCGTGCCCCATGGTTTGACATCCAATGACTACGATCAAAGCGTCGACTCCGCCATGATTTTCGAGTCTATCACCGCTCTCTCAGACGTGATTTTCGCTCGATCACTTCCGTCTTTCCGTGATTCCTATCTTGCTCTTCGCCGGTCTCATCTCAACCTACTACGTACCAACTGCAACTCCTGGCAGCGTAAAATCATCACTTTATTCAACTCTAAGACTCTCTAGCATACTTTTAACTCAATCCTTGCTCGCTCCTCTTCGCCGTGCAACATAAATCCCCATGATTATTCGTCATGTCTCAAGACCAAAGTATCCACGTTGCTCTCTCACATCCCGGTATCCATCATGTCCCACTCTGCTACGGCTAGCATCATGCTCCCGGAACTCTTTCATCTCCTCCCTGTCTCACCTAACGGAGTCTCATCTGTCCTCATGTCCTTGCCCAACAAAACCTCACCTGCCGATCCCCTGCCTACTCAAATACTTAAATCCATATGCTATCGATATCCCCATTTTCTCACAACCTTGTTTAACTCGTCCATCCGCAGTCGTATCTTCCCTTCACACTGGAAATCCGCAATCGTTCGTCCCCTCCTTAAGAAACAATCGCTCGACCCCTCCCTTCCTTCTAGCTATCGCCCCATTTCACTACTCGCTACTCTTTCAAAGCTCTTAGAACGCCTCATCTTAATACAAATAAACGCTTATCTCTCCTCATCCAATCTGTACCCTCCATTCCAATCCGCTTTCCGCTCTCATCACTTGACAGAAATCGCATGCATAAAAGTGTACAACGACTTACTCATTTCTCGAGACAAGGCTCTATATAGTGTTCTCATCTCCCTCGACCTCTCCTCCGCATTCGACATTGTCAACCACTCCGTCCTCCTTTCTCGCCTTCGTTATGATTGCGGCTTGTCTCTTTCCTCCGTAGCATGGTTCGCCTCATATCTATCCGACCGTTCCTTTCGCGTCTGTTCTAATTCAATTTTCCCCTCCTATCCCCATTTTTTGCGAGGTCCCACAAGGTTCAGTCCTAGGTCCCCTGCTTTTCTTTTTTCTGCTTAGCGATCTATCTACGTTTATCAAACCTCACTCCTTTAACGTCATGCAATACGCCGATGACATTCTAATCTATGATCATGCACCCGCACATCGCATACACGATATCGGCATTTCTGCCTCCAACTGTCTTTCTTCTATCTACAAACGTCTCTCCAATCTCCATCTCGTTCTAAACCCCGAAAAGTCCAAAATAATGTGGATCCTCCCCCGTAAACCAAACATATCTCCTCCCACTGTATATTTTGCCTCATCGATCATCCCCATAGTCCACAATCTCACTTTCTTAGGCTTCCATTTCGATGATCACCTTTCCCTTAAACCCTTCGTCCGTGACAAGGTCCGCTCGTCTAACTTAATTCTCCGTGACATCCGCCGTATCCGCCCCCTTATCGACTTCCGTTCTTGTATGTCTCTTCTTTCATCGCTTCTTTTCCCTAAAATCGATTACTGCCTTAGCCTTTTCGCCAATTCTCCAAAATCCATCATCCTACCCCTACAACGAATAATCAACACCGCCGTTCGAGTGCTCTTTCGTCTCCGTCGCTTCGACCACACATCTACATATTTTGCCCAACTCTCCTGCCCCACCATCCACCTCCGCATCAATCTCCGCCTTCTTCTCGTTACCTTTCGTCTCATCGCTGTCGGCTCCCCATCGTTCATCAACCTTCCTTTCTTAGACGATACTCGCCCCACTTCGCTATCGCTTTGTTCCTGTCATACCCTCTTACTCCACTTTCCTAATTACTCCAACTACTACGGTCTCCGATCCTTTCTCGTCGCCGCCTCACTTGCCTGAAATCAACTCCCTCTCGACGTCCGCCGCGCCCCCTCCTTTATCACATTCAAACACCTCAATTCACACCTTCTCGACATCTGATTCACAGTCTTGTTTTGTTGTGGTCATGTAAGCGTGCGCTTGCACGCATTTGCCCTGTTAAAATAAATCCCTTTTTTAAATATTGTAGCATAATCGAAATTAATACCGGTATAAAACACTATTTCCGTATTAATTCTACAAAAGAATTCTTAGAACACAAAAGGAATAAATTTTCAAAATATAAATACGTACGATTTTAGTACGCTTTATATAAATCTCGATTTAGCAGATATTAAAAATGCATTAGAAAAATTTATTAATCCTATATTTTGAAAAAGATACTCATATATGTTCCCCTACATAATAGTTTGAAGATATTACTTCCCCTAGATAATAGTTTGAAAGATAAGCAGGTTGACCTCGCTGTCTTTTACTTCTTCGTACCTCGTTGTTAGATTGGTTGACTTGAGTAGTAATCGTCTGCCTATCCAAATTCAAGTTTGATTGGGTTGATGTAGCTTCTTCGTTGCTATTTCCGTCCATTGCTTGGGAGGAGGCTTCCTCAAAGTTTGATAAGTTAAGATCTTGGCTTATGGATGTCGTTGTTGGATGTAGGAATTCCCTTTGGTTAGTTGTCGGAAAAAGATACATATATATGTTATAATAATTATAACGCCTATCTAATAAAAATTAAACCATCAAATAAATATAAATATATAGATAAAATTGAATTAATAGAATCCTTAAATATTTTGATAAATCAAAATTATTTAAAAGTAGGGACATCTATATTTAGACAAGTAAAAGGTGTTCCAATGGGTGGTAATAGTAGCCCAATTATAACTAACTTGTTTTTAAGCTTTATAGAATATGAATTTGTTCATAACTGTGTAAAAACTAAATCTAAACAATATAAATGTATGAAATATATGTTTCGATACATTGATGATATATGTGTATTTAATTCTAATAATTTTTATTCAATTAGTGAGCACATTTATCCAGAAAGCCTTATTCTTAACAAAACCAATATTAATGATAAAGAAGGTGCATATCTAGATATAAACATTAAATTAACATAAACTAAAACTACTATTAATTTATATCGTAAAGATTGCATATTTAAATTTACAAGAAACATATTTTTGCATGAGCATTCATGCATACCATATAATATAAAATATAATACATTAAATAATGAAATTTTAAGAATTGCAACAATTTGTAACGATATTGGTTTTCTTCAAAATCATTTAAATAATTTAATAGATACATATTTTAAACTAGGTTACTATAAAAATAACATGAAGCAGAAAATAGTAAAATATATAAATCAACACAATAATATAAAGAATAAATTTAAACTGTTAAGTGGCAAATTTTTATGCATGGATAATAAATAATATACTTGGTATTAGAATAAGATACTAGGTAGTGTTATCATAGGAAATACATCATTAGCATGTATTTGGCTCCGCTGCTATGTTGGGTAGAGGAGTTAGGCTCCGAATCCTGATAGCATAGCAGTTCCTCCTTATGACCTCTAATTCTTATTCTGATACAACGTCTGTTATTTATTAGTCAATTCATAAAAATGACGTTTATTTAAAATTTCAATTTTTTTTGACTTGATTTTAATTATAAAAAATCTAAAAACAATTATTTATTTTGTTATCTAATTATAATATTTTGATTTATCATTATTATGTTTAGTTTATTTGATAATTATATTAAATACGTAGACTCAGTTAGCTAATTTGATTAATTCAATTATTTTGAGTGCAAATTGCTCTACTAATTTCGAGAGAAATTTTTTCAACGATCTTGTAGAAAATCTTTCTAACATCGAATCAACCTGTTCAAAGATGTAAGTACTAACACTCCCATTTCGGTCGACTAACTACAACAGTTGGCCATTAGCCTGCCTGAATCACACATCTGAATAAGATGCATGATCATGAATATTGTGTAGGATTCAGAAATCCTGTCACATATCAGATGCATTCTTTACAAGAAGCCATAAATGAGCTCTTGGGAATTAACTCATGCTCTGATAATCATCAGACTGAATTGTCTTTGAATGTATCTGAATTGAATAGTCTTAGACTGTGAGAATCTAGATGAGGAAGCATTGTATTGGTCTCGTCAGGGAAGGGAACCACGTTCCGTTCCTTCTTTATCTCAAAGGACATCTCAAGATTTACTTGACTGGATATTGCAAAGCTTTGAGTGGCGGAGCGGTAGGGGTGGTGAGCAATTTAGTAGTCAACTACCTATAGCTCATCACACTGTCGATACTTTCAGAAATCTGATCGATTACTCCACAGGTAAAAACCATGGGATAATGCGTACAGTGTTCTCAATAATACTTGATTTATTCAGGCCACCAATAAGATACATTTTTGATCATATGTCAGGTGAAGAGGAATAGTATACAGCCTTTTAACGAGGACTCATACGGTTGATGAAAGGAAACTTTACAGTTATCAAGTATCTTAGAATACTTAGTGAGCAGATTCCCGACTCAGTGGTTTGTGCGCAACAGGAAATGTTCATTGAACGTTACCTGGAAGACATTTATCTAGGATCTTTGTTGAGAAAGTTTGTTAGACTACGATCTTCATCGTATCAACAACATCCTGAGGTATATGGTGTGGCCGACATCCCTCGGCTCTTAGTACAGGGTCAGGCACCAAAGCATACATGCTCAATTTTCCGTAATGTAATTCAAATCGACGTTATGCTGGTGAGTTGGTATAGATGGAAGTCTAAAGTAAGTAGACAACTTACAAAGGCAAATATTATCGCATCACAAAGGGCATTATAGTATTTTTAATCAAAAAGGACTAAGCCACAGTTTTGTTCACGGGTTTTCTTAATTCAGAAAAAGAATTCCTATATACTGATATATGACGGGGGATATAGAATGGATGCAATACTCCAGGTCATAAATACTATACCAAGTCATAAACCGTAACCACATTCTGTGCAAAAACATGATATTTAAAAATTGATTTTAAATCAATGTTTTACCAAATATCACTAAGTCCTGCCGATTGGATCAAAAAGCCTTCAAATACAATGATTAATTGTACCATTTTAAGGTACAATTTGGGCCCATGGGGACCTGGGCACAAATGATTGGCAATACATTTGCTAACTTTTCAAGATCAGAAGGTGTAGAAGCTTGAACTCATATTGATGATATGATCCTATCGCATAACTCTAAAGCTCTGTTAGGAACAGTGGTTAAACTATGCAAGGTCTGCATTCTGAGACCTTGGAGGAACATAAGGTTTCTCGGGGGTCATTGGTCTAAGTCAGGGGTTAATATAACCTCATATGCGCTATCTCGTTTTCGCGAGGCTTTAGCGTATCTGAGAGTATTACGACCACCCATTGACAGGCGTCAAAGAATGCGTTTGAGAGGTCTCATAAACTACTATCTGCCTTTATTTTCCACCGTGCACAAGTTGTTGTATCAGGATGCGCCTTGGCGATCATGGTTTTTGGAATGGCTGATTGATAAAAATCCTATGACATTACTTTTCCAAAGAAGATCATACCAAGGAACCATTTTCGTGGATGCCACACAAACCCAAATAAGGATAACGGGGACCGGAAGGATATGTCGCATGCATTGCCATATGAAATAGTTATCTTTGAGGCAGAACTACTAGCCGCTTGGTTTGGTTACAAACTATACCTAAACGCTAAGATTTACAGTGGTAATATTGGTGTATATTTTTCTATACTCAAAAGAAGGGCGAATACGGAATTTATGGGGAACCTGCTTCTTCAAGATTTGTATGGTACTCCAATAGAATGGATACCTACAGTATCCCAGCCGACTACCCAAGCCGACTACCCAGCCGACTACCCAAGTCGCTTGTAATACTCCCTTCATACTTTTGCTTGTTTCTTTCTCTTTTAGACATAACAGCTAATTTCCCACGTAGCTACGTGTCTTCCGGATCAGACCTATGTAAAGGCTGATAGTGGACTACGTCTCTTCGACAGACAGCGAAGAAAAGAGCGAAATATTTTTCAAGTAAAAGCAGCAAAATTACTGAAATCTAAACATAATTACTCAAATCAGTTATGATCGTTAATCATTTAATCAGTTATGATCAGTTAAAGATTACTCAAGTCATTACTTATTATCAAAAACTTTTAATTTGTTGATAGTAAATGTTTTTTATTTTTTTAAATTAATAACAAAAATTAATGCTTAAAATTAGTTTTACTCGATTTAAAAATGTTTCCGGTAATTTTTATCATCTTGATTGGGCCAACCGTGATATACACTTTCAGCAAAAGATTAATAAATGTTTAAATACAGTAAGCAATTTACAAAAGCAACGTTATATTATATATGTTGGAGTCAGGACGGTGCCGAAATTTTTTTTACAAGCTCAAAACGAACAACATTCTTAAAACTAAAAATTACCAATGAAACAGAACATTTAATGTTTACTGCGACCTAATCAGAGATTTATGGAATCGTTCACACTTAATCGTTGATTGTGTTCTTTTAAATTTTTGAAAAAAAAATTATAAAGAAATTTATAAAGAATGAATATATTGAATGAAATAATCTAACTTTGTGGTAAATCAAATCGAGTATCGGAAAGTAATGATTTCATTTTTTGAAACTTAAAAACTTTAAGTGTCAATGATATGATGTACTTTATTATCATCCACAACATATAAAGAATGAGTAGTCGCCTATCATGATCACTCAATAAATTAAAGTAAAATCGATAAAAAATTTCTAGATCTCGTAAAATCCTAAAATTTATCAAAGCAGTAAATTTCTTTATATATATTCTAGATAATTAAATTTAGGGCCGAACCATGATAACATAAGATTTTCCTCCTAATGACCTCTAATGCTTATTCGAATACATCCCATATTATTTATCACTCAATTCATAAAAATTGATTTTTATTTTAAATTTCAATTTTAAATGTTATCGTTATATAAACATAAATTGTATAAAATCCTTTATAATTATTTATTTTATTTTTGATTGATTAATAGTATAAAAGACGTAGACTCAGTTATCTGATCTGATTCGTTTACATCTTGTCTTATATCATAACAATATTTATTATCTTTAACAAAACATTACTAATATTATGATATTAAATATCGTACGCTGAGTTGAAATATATAAGTTAATAATGTTGATTTCCAATAATTGATAGTATTGATTGGGACATCGAAAAATAAAGTTAAAAATCTGAAAATCCATTCTTAAATTATTTATTAAGTTTATTTTAATAGAATGTATATATCAATTTACTAATAAATTATTTTTTTAATATTATTTATCTTATCAATATTATTTGTTATTATTTATTAATAAATTAATCATAAAATTAAATTATCCTCTCAAATAGTTTCAGCTAGATTATATTATAATTATATTATAATATTTTTTACAAAAAATAAAATCTATAATTTTGAAATCAGAATTTTAAGTTTATTTATATTTCAACTTATCATGCTGCTTTAGAAAGAACATGATGCATTGCTAAAGCGCCTATTGATCAGCAAGTAAGCATGAGTGTATTGCTTAAATCTACTCTCTTAACAGTGTCAGCATAAATATTTTAAAAATACTTGTAACTTATTATTTTAGTTTATTCAAATAATATTAATAAAAACCTTTCAAAAATCAATTTTTTATATTAATTTACAAATATAAATATCACTTTTTTATTAGATTTTTATCGCTTAGTTTGCAAGTCAAGATAATGTATATCATCAGTGTAATACGATTTTGGATATAATTATTTAAGATTTTAATTTTAAAACTTAAAAATTACTTTATCTTACTTTTTGGATGATATATTTTTGGATATATTTAAAATTTAACATTTCAATCTTTCTTAAATTTAAAAATTACTTTTTCTTATATAATCATTAAAGGTAAATGTTAGTTTACGTCATGTGAATTCAATGTTTTTTTTATGAATTTCAGTTTTTCATTTTCTGTAATTAACGTGTAAATCATATGATGATATTAATTTGTAAAGCATCGAGTATCAATTTAATTCACTGTGTAGAACAAAAGAATTTCAATTTATAGTTTCTAAATTAGGCTGATATTCTTACGCAAGTATTCATTGTTATCACTGTTTGGTAAATGCTGAAATCGCTGCTGTCAAAATTTTAAATACATGAAATTTAATAATCAATCAGGTAAATTATGCATTATCAGCAGCAAACGTAAGTGTATTTAGCGTTTAAACTAAATAATTGTTTTAAAACAAATATTTAAGAAACCTGTCATTTGATGTCATTTAACGAGAACTGACACCATATTGACACTATTTTAGCTTGGTTATTCAATTCTCTGAATATCAATTATTTAGCTAGTCCGGAAGCTAATAATTTAAAAACTAATAAAATCAAGTGTATCTCCTAATAACTTTAATTACTTCAAATTAGCTTACTAAAATTTATATTTTACTGGAAAATCTGGCAAATGTTCTATACGGTGTGCCGAGGATTCTTGTTGTAACACTGTAATTTTGCTAACATAAAAAGCTTTTAACTTTACTTAATGTCAGAGTTAAACGCTCATATCATAGGTATGCTGTTTATCTAGATATTTATCTATACTATTGCATATAGTATCTATTATATGTTTTATTGCATGTAGTTTACATTAGAATAAGATAATAGATAATAAAATTTTATCAAAGAAAATACGTTATCAGCATGTATTTGGTTCCACTTCTATGTTGGGTCGAGGAATATGGGTTCAAACCTGATAGTATAGCAGTTCCTCCTGATGACCTTTAATCCTTATTCTTATACATCGTATGTTATTTATTAGTCACTTCATAAACATTGACTTTTATTTTTAATTTTAATAATTGCTCATTAATTTAAATTTTTATAAAATACGTGGACTCAGTTATCTGATATGATTTATTTACACGACAATCAGAGTGAGTGAAACTGTAAATGTAAGAAGTAAATTTGCTTTGTAAAATAAATTAATTATTAATTAGTGTACAAATTATAACATTAACTTTTTATAGAATGAAATTATAGGAGAGACCTAAATATGATAGAAGTATCTTTATTATTAGTATAGTTGTGTTCAAAATATGATCCTCTATAGCATGAATGACATATTGTTACTCGTGACGTTGTTATGTAATGAGATAGAAAAATATATTTAAAATTATTCAAAATTAGAATTTTTGCAACATTCTAATTTGTTTGAAACATCCGGTTTAATTTACAGATTTATGAATTTATTAATTATTGCCGATAAAATAATTAACTGTATGATTAAATAATTAATCGGAAAACATTAAAAATCAATAATGTATAATTAAATAATTAAAAATAAATTTAATTGTTTTCGAGGAATTATAAATTTTACATCAAAAAATTTAATGAAATTATCACAAAATTAGTAGATGCATATCATCAAATTTTTTCTGTTAAACATATTTACCGAACGATCAAAAGTAAATCAAAAAGATTTTGAATTTTTGAGCAGAACAACAATTTACTTTTTAATTTTGATCTTATTGTTCTATCAAAAGAAACAAATTGTTTGAAAATAAAAAATATTACATTCATAAAAATGTAGTAGTATTATGTCAAATAACTAAGCAGATATTACATCTAATATTTTGTACGATGTTGTAAACGATTAGTTTGTCTAATTTTTATATTTTTACTTCATTTCTTTTTTTTAATTTTATTTGTTTTCATATTTTTTTATAATAAACACGACACCCATAATCTTCTTTCATTTTCGATAAGATAGTTTAATGGGAACAAAAAAGAAAATAATTTCCCTTTATTTGAAAAATTTAATATTTCGATAGCTCCTGCTATTATCTTCAGGATTACAATAAAATAAAATTACATTTCATTTAAAGAACATTTTATTTAAGGAACATTTTATTTATAGTTTTATTTAAAACTATCTCATATTTTTTGTTCTTTCTGTTTACATGTGTGTTTGTTCTATTGTTTTATGTCCTCAAAAGTTTCCGATGTTGAGAATACAATATGCCGAATTAATGTTTCAATGTTCAATAATTCAATTGTTCATTTGCTTACAAGTCGCCAATTCAGCATTCACGTCACTAACTCGATGTTGCAATGAAATAACGACGATGGCGTACAAAATATAAAATATATAAACACAAATTATAAATTTAGCTAGTAGCAACTAGCGAAATATAAAATAAATTAGGTGTCTATTGATCCAGCTCCAAAATTCCAAATTAAAAAAAATCAACATTGATTTTGTTTATTCGAAAAGAATTTATAAATTTGTATATATTCCATTCACAACCGTCAACATGATCAGAATCCACAGGTTATTAATATTGATAATAAGGATTTTCTTAAATAAAACTCAAAAACCACTAAAAAAACTAAAAAAGACAGTTGAAAAGCATCAGTTCAAGACCGTCAAGGAAAATAAATGATCAAAATATAAATGTTATTAATATTGTAATTGCTCCGTCGCTATGACGGCAGTAGAAATAAAATTGAAATTACGATAACCTTTTACAAATTGGAACCTTTTTACAAATTGATAACCTTTTACAAATTGATAACCTTTTACAAATTGATAACCTTTTAACAAATTGTCATACAAATTGCTTGTTTCTTGCTTTGCCTGCGCGATTAGCACCCATGCCGACTTACATTTAATTTTATAATTTTCTTGATTAAGGCAATAAATATTTCGACTTATAATTTTGTCATGATAGATTTTTTGTAACTGCCACAATACCATTGAACTAAGAGATTATTTTGCTAGTTATCTTGCTGTGTATTGTGCTGTACATATGAGTATACACAATATGTGTATTGTGCACAATACACAATATGTGTATTGTGCTGTACATACATATGTGTACATATGTATGTTATTATATTATATGTATGTTATTATATTATATGTATGTATATTATTAGAATAATATACTAGATAATCAAATTTCATCACAGGAAATAGGGGAATAGAGGCCGAAACCTGATAACATAGCAGTTCCTCCTTATGATTTCTAATCCTTATTCTGATACAACGTCTGTTTATTATTAGTCAATTCATAAAAATGACTTTTATTTTAAATTTAAATTTTTAATTTTAACTTGATATAAGTAATAAAAGATCTTAGCAATTATTTAATTATTTAAATGTTATCTTTATTTTTTATTTATAATATAAAATACGTAGATTCATTCCCAAAATAATTGAATCAGTCCCAAAATAAAAACTGATTTGTTTTTTTTGTCATAAGTGCAATCGGAATTGCAATTAACCAATACTTTATACGTATTGAAAAATGACTTTTATTTTAAATTTCAATTTTTAATTTTAACTTGATAAGTTATATAAAATCTTATATAAAAATTAATTGCTATTTATTATTTAATTATTCACATTTTATTAAGCATTTAATTTATAAATAATATAAAATTCAGTTAGCTGATTTGACTTGTCAAAACCAAAAATTATGTTGATGGTGCAAGAAATTTACACACTAATATCTGTTCGGGATCGGTATCTAAAATCAGTATCTCGTAGCATATTCAAGGTTAACGTAATGACATCAACCAAGAGAATATTAGTAAAAGGTGAAACAACACAAGCAGATACCATTTATCGTCCTTTATGCAAGAGATGTGACTAGCATCTAATTTGTATTTAATAATATTAGGTCTTGCTAATTCTGGAAAAATATGTACTATAGGTCTTTCAAGTTTCTTAGGCTTATGCATGTTTGGTAAAATATGCATCAATCATTGTTTTAGCCCAATAATCTAAATGAAACAAACACAATCATATGTTTCCTTTAATAGAACGGTAAAAAGCACTAAACATTGAAGACAAAAATAGAATAATTAGTGATTCAGTGGCAACTATTTGATACCTAATCTTAAGAATTTGTATTTTAGCTGTTTCGTTAATTGCTTTGTTTTGTGGTATGGCGATGCGTTATTTATTGCCCTAATAAATTGTGCTTTTGTTTTTCTTCCACAATCAAAAATTATAAGATGTGATGAAAAATCGGCATAACAACTGGTAAAAGTCAAGAGTCTTCATTATGTTCTACAGCCATTTTTGCGTCCCCCCATAGATGCAACAAGCGCTTCAAGATTGGCATCACGGCTATGGAATCCCACTGTCTGCATTTTTTCAAGTTCGGATGCATAAAGTTGTTCTTGAGTTTGGTTTGGTTGTTGATTTGTCGGCTGATGTTGCTGGAGATGAAGACGATCTAATGGTTGAAACAACGAAGTAGTATAATCTTGATTTGAGCATTGTAAATTTTGAGATGCTGTTGTTGCATAAGCTGTTTGTCTATTGCTTGGTGATCGAAAAGAATCCACATCAGATGAAGTAGGTTGGACATCATTGATATGGATGTCCACATTTCTGACTGTAGGAAGGATGGTTTCTCGAATGACGATTTCTTCGGATAAGGCTGCCACCTGAGTAAGAAATTCCGAAGGGTTGAGACGCGGGGTTGGGTCGTCGTAAAGACCAACACTGCTTTCTATTATAGGTCTCCCCAAATCTTCGAGGCTCTTGAGAATCGCTTTGGCGATTCTCAAGAGCCTCGAAGATTTGGTAAGAGCCTCTAACATCTGATAATTAAATCATCAGATGTGATGATTTAATTATTTCAACTCAACAAATGAATATATACAAAATAAAAATTAAAATAGTTATAGAAAGCATAAAGAAATCATCAAACCTTTATGGAAAATACCTTCCTTACATATTTGAGTTTGTGCTAAGTCAGACATGATAATGGATTTCTTTTCCAAATGAGTAGTCTCATTTCCTACAAAATATTAAATGCTAATAAACTAAGATACAAGCTAATTATACGAGGAACATTAATGTTTCGAAATTTATCCATATTTAACAATAATATGATTTGGTACATTGCTTATTTAATTATTTCACTAAATAGAGATTATAAATACCAAATTTCCGAGTTTCAAGAATTTGATGGATTCTTTGACACATTTGTTTAGAATGAAGTTGAAAAACGATTAATTACTTTTGAGTTTGATCAAATAGCGAATGAAAATAACATATTGTACTTATCCAGTTGTTATAGTAGATCATCATATGCTACCATAACGTTATAGACATTTATACAAATATATTACAACATTTTTATTACAAAGAATTATATAGGAAAATTGAAACAATACATCTCTCTAGTAAACTATTTGCTCTGTTGTAAGTAGCACAATATAAATAAGATATGAGTCAACGTATTTTATACTATATATAAAAAATAATAAATAAAAATTAAATAATTAAATAATAAATAATTAACAAATAATAAATAATTATTATTTGAAAGGATTAAGTCTCTATTCCTCCACCCAACATAGCAGGGTGGCCAAACACATGCTAATGACTTATTTCCTCTGATGAAATTTGATTATCTAGTGTATCTTATTCTAATACAAAGTATATTATTAAAAACAATTTTATTAAATAATGAAATTTTAAGAATTGCAACTATTTGTACCGATATCGTATTGCTTCAAAATCATTTAAATAATTTAATAGATACATATTTTAAACTAAGTTACTATAAAAATATAATCAAACAGAAAATAGTAAAATATATAAATAAACACAACAATATTAAAAATTAATTTATATCAATAGCGGAAAATTTTTATGATTTTGAAGAAAGCAAATATCATTATACATTATGGCAATTCTTAAAATTTCATGATGATTTGCAATATAATTATAATTTTATTTTAATTTGCAATATAAAATACGTCGACTCAGTAAGTATATTATTTATTATCCATCCATAAAAATTTGCCACTTAAGAGTTTAAATTTATTCTTTATATTATTGTGTTGATTTATATATTTTACTATTTTCTGCTTGATGTTATTTTTATAGTAACCTAGTTTAAAATATGTATCTATTAAATTATTTAAATGATTTTGAAGAAAGCCAATATCATTACATATTGTTGCAATTCTTAAAATTTCATTATTTAATGTATTATATTTTATATTATATGGTATGCATGAATGCTCATGCAAAAATATGTTTCTTGTAAATTTAAATATGTCATCTTTACGATATAAATTAAAAGTAGTTTTAGTTAATGTTAATTTAATGTTCATATCTAGGTATATACCTTCTTTATCATTAATATTGGTTTTGTTAGGAATAAGGCTACCTGGATAAAAATTGTAGGAGTTAAATACACATATATCATCAATATATCGAAACAAATATTTCATATATTTATATAGTTTAGATTTAGTTTTTACACAGTTATGAGCAATTCACATTTTTTAGAGCATACAAATAAGTCAGCTATAATCGGGCTACTATTACCTTTCACAGAAACAGCTTTTATGGAGCAGGTCATTTATTGTAAAATTGCACAATATTTTTTTTTGAAAAACATGTATATCATGCAAAAACATGATATATGTTGAAGCTATAATATATAAGATATATGCTAAAGCTATTCAAAATTAAAAATCTGTACTGAATTCTTAAAAAGTTATTATTTATTATCTTATTAAAATTAATTAACAAATATTGTCAGAAACAAGAAAAAATAAAAAAATAAAGTAAAAATTAACCTAATTAATAATTAACCTAATTAATAATAAATTAATTAATAATTAATTAATAATTGATAATTAATTTTTAATTGTAATAAAAATTACAATTTACGTAATTTGTTTGCTTTCTCTTTGTTGTAATATTGTAATAATTTAGATGTCTCCATTTAATATTACTATCATTGGTGACAGTGTTTGCAACTTCATCAAAATTTGTTGACATCGCAATAGAAGCTGATGAATTTGAAGTTTGTAAAAGCTTGGAGCGGATATATTCATCAAACAGCTGTAAAATTGAGTGTTATGGAGAGGTTGGTATTGTTTGTTAAAAAAGTGGAATTTAAAATATAATGATTTTGCTAGATTCGATCAAAGTAGTGCTTTTAAATATACATTAAAACAACTTTCTGTTTATATGAATAAAATACTGTAAGTAATTACAGCTCACTTTAAAAAATATTGTAAGTTAATCGAAATTAATATTGGTATAAAACACTATTTCAGTATTAATTCTACAAAAGAATTTTTAGAACAGACAAAATGAATAAATTATCAAAATTAAAATACATACGATTTTGGTACGCTTTACACAAGTTTAGATTTTGTAGATATAAAAGAAGCGTTAGTAAAATTAATTAACCTTATATTCGGAAAAAGATATACATATATATGTTATAATAATTATAACGCCTATCTAACAAAAATTAAACCATCAAATAAATATAAATATATGGATAAAATTGAATTAATAGAATCCTTAAATATTTTGATAAATCAAAATTATTTAAAAGTAGGGACATCTATATTTAGACAAGTAAAAGGTGTTCTTATGGGTGGTTATAGTAGCCCAATTAAATTAAATAAAAATATTTTCTAGATAATTGTTTTTAAGTTAATATTAAACATGGTTAGTAAAATTAATAAAATTTAAATTTAAATATCTTAAACGAGAAATTATTGAATTGTAATTGAAATACAAAACAAATAAAACAATACCTGTGAGGATAATATCGTGCCACAATCATAAGAATATAATTATATAATTTTCAAAATTATATAATATATCATTTTATAATTGAAATTTTTTTATAGTTTTATAAATTTAAAGAATCGAAGAAATTAGTTTTATTTCAAAAATTACAACATTTAGACAGCTCCTGTTATCATCTTCAGCCAAATTACAGTTTGGCTGAATAACTTTTTTACACAGTTATGAACAAATTCATATTCTATAAAGCTTAAAAACAAGTCAGCTATAATTGGGCTACTATTACCACCCATTGGAACACCTTTTACTTGTCTAAATATAGATGTCCCTACTTTTAAATAATTTTGATTTATCAAAATATTTAAGGATTCTATTAATTCAATTTTATCCATATATTTATATTTATTTGATGGTTTAATTTTTGTTAGATAGGCGTTATAATTATTATAACATATATATGTATATATTTTTCCAAATATAAGATTAATTAATTTTTCTAATGCATCTTTAATATCTGCTAAATCTAGATTTGTATAAGGCGTACTAAAATCGTACGTATTTATGTTCTGAAAAGTTACTCCTTTTGTGTTTTAAAAATTCTTTTGTAGAATTAATACTAAAATAGTGTTTTATACCAGTATTAATTTCGATTATCTTGCAATATTTCTTGAAGTGTGATTTAATTACTTTAAGTATTTATTCATATAGACAGAAAGTGGTTTTAATGTACGTTTAAAAGCATTACATATGAACCTAGTTGTTATTGAATTTTTATGTAATTTTGGATTCCAATTTAATGTAGATATAGTGTTATTATCTGATTCAACCTTTATACTCTCTTTTTATCCATTATTGAATAGTGACTTTTAATAATTGTTTCTAAACTTAAATCACTACATTCATATGTTGTGTTTATATTTAAATCCTTAGAATTATCCTCTTTCATTAGTATATCTTAATAAAGCTTTTTGCATATGAATACAAATTTATTACTAGCTTCATTCAATAGTTGTTATTATATACTTATCCTTTAATTTAGTAAGTTCTGTATACATATCTTTATTAATTTGATCTTTCCTTTAGTTTTAATTTTCTTTTTAATTTCATCAAATATATAATCTTTCCAACTTTTAATCTTTAAGTTATATCAAATTAAGCATTGAAGTCGTTATCTAACGAATTGTAAACTCTTTTATTGTTATTATTCAATCTATATTTATGTCTTTTTGATAGCATTTTCTTCACTCCATGCGCTATGCAAACTCTATATTAGCCATTACCTAGTCTCTTAAACGTGACATTAAAACGTCTTTTAAAACACTATTTCAGTATTTATTGTACATAAAAATTTCTAGAACACACAAGAGGAATAAATTTTCGGAATATAACTACGCACGATTTTAGTACGCTTTATACAAATATAGATTTAACAGATATTAAATAAGGGTTAAATTTTTTTATTAAAGAAGGTATATATCTAGATATGAACATTAAAGTAACATCAATATAATTCATTAAATAATGAAATTTTAAGAATTGCAACAATTTGTAACAATATTTTCTTTATTCAATCAAAATCATTTAAATAATTTAATAGATACATATTTTAAACTAGGTTACTACAAAAATACCATCAAACAGAAAATATTAAAATATATAAATCAACACAACATTATTAAAAATAAATTTTAACTGTTAAGTGGTAAATTTTTATGAATGGATAACAAATAGTATACTCTGTATTAGAATAAGATACTAAATATTCGAATTTTATTAGAGAAAATACGTCATTAGTATGTATTTGCCTCCGCTGCTATGTTTGGTCGAGGAATTAGGGTTCGAAGCCTGATTGCATAGCAGTTCCTTCTGATTATCTCTAATCAGAAGATGACATATTGAAATTTGCAAAAAAAATATTTTTGCATGAGCATTCATGCATACCATATAATATAAAATATAATACGTTAAATAATGAAATTTAAAGAATTGTATAAATTTGTAAAGATATTGGTTTTCTTCAAAATCATTTAAATAATTTAATAGATGCATATTTTAAACTAGATTACTATAAAAATACTCAAACAAAATAGTAAAATATATAAATAAACTCTTTTATTGTTATTATTCAATCTATATCTCTGCTATGTTGGGTAGAGGAGTTAGGTGCCGAAACCTGATAGCATAGCAGTTCCTCCTGATGACCTCTAATGCTTATTCTGATACAACGGCTGCTATTTATTATTCAATTCATAAAAATTGATTTTTATTTAAAATTTCATTGTGTAATTTTAACTTGATTGAGAATAGATTTTAAATAAATATTCTTATAAATATGCATTTATTTATATTTACATAAATAAATAATAATTTAATTACATTTATTTACACACATTTATATATATTTTTATATATTTATATATAAAATAGTAGACTAAGTTAGTTGATATGAAGTATTAAGCTCGTTTTATCATGACTACCAATCATAGTATGCTGCGACTGAATATTCAAATGTTCAAATGTTTGTGTATAAAAATATTATTAAAATTATTTGTGTAATATTATGTAAAAATAATGTTAACGCAATTAATATAAAATATATATTACTTTACAATTTAGTGTCACAGGAAGGTTTGTATTGAAAAAATTACAGTACTGCTGTTAAACTGCTTGGGACTAGGTTGAGGAATTTAGTTTGGCTGAGGAATAGGGGCCGAAACCTGACAACATAGCAGTTCTTCCTGATGACCTCTAATTCTTATTCTGATACAACGTCTGTTATCTACTAAGTCAATTCATTAAAATTGACTTTTATTTTTCATTTCATTTTTTTATTTTTACTTGATATAAATATAAATTGTATAAAATTCTATAATTATTATTTATTTATATTCAGTATAAATACGTATATTTAGTTATCTGATCTGACTTCATTGTAGGTTAATTTGAAAGTTTAAGGTAATAAGATGTAAATTCAAAGGAAGATTTAAGAAATTCAATTTAGAATAAATTAATAGATAATTAATGGAGCTGGATCAGAGTAAAGAGGGAAATTTTATTTTATATTTTGCTAACTTCTGTTAGCCTCTTCAGAAAATTACAATTTTCAATTGCAATTGCAATTACAAAAAATATAATATAAAAAATAAGAAAGTTTTATTTAACATATATTAAATTAGCAATTTCATATATTCAATTAGGAATTTCATATATTAAATTAGAAATATATTTAATTAGAATTTCATACACAAATTTATTTTTATATTTCGAATTTCAAACACAAATTATTTTTTTATATTGGAATTTTCATCATTACAATTACAATTGTAATTTTTTTAAACTTCCTTGAAAATTAGCAGGCAAATAATGTCATATCAAGAATACATAGTTTCAGTATTTATTACAGAGGTTGTTATCAATAATGGATCATTAATAATGGATCATTCTCAATCACTTTCTTCGTTCTTGTAAATTTATAAGGAATTCGTGTTTGTTTTATTAATTCTGCTCTAAAATTCTAAAATTAAATAAATGAATTAAAATCAGTTTTTTTTAATTCATCTTCAGCTGATAATCATCTTAATTAGCTGAAAATCATCTTTAGGTAATTTTCTGAAGATGCAGAAGTTGGCGAAATATCAAAAATAATTTCGTATTTCCTTCGATCCAGCTCCAATAATTATTTATTAAAGTTTTAATAATATTTTTTGTTTTGTATGTTTTAAAACTATAAAAAGAAAAAATCTATTAAACTTGCTTGAAAATTTAATAGATACATATTTTAAACTAGGTTACTACAAAAATACCATCAAACAGAAAATATTAAAATATATAAATCAACACAACATTATTAAAAATAAATTTTAACTGTTAAGTGGTAAATTTTTATGAATGGATAACAAATAGTATACTCTGTATTAGAATAAGATACTAAATATTCGAATTTTATTAGAGAAAATACGTCATTAGTATGTATTTGCCTCCGCTGCTATGTTTGGTCGAGGAATTAGGGTTCGAAGCCTGATTGCATAGCAGTTCCTTCTGATTATCTCTAATCAGAAGATGACATATTGAAAGATGACATAGATGACATATCTTCCTTATTTACAATTCTTAAATGTATGCCAATTTTTTTGCAAGGATAAGACGTAAAGATGAAAAATGTAAGTTTAAGAAATTCAATTTAGAAACAAATATTCTAATCATATGTTCGTATCGCTATCATTCATAGATGCGAATTACTCTATTAAAATATCCATTACTTTAAAGGCCTAAAATATATCTAGATCATGAAATAGAGATATCATTTTACAAAATAGTTAAATAGTATAATGGTTAAACATTTGCTGCTAAAGTTCGAGACCAAAGCTGCAACGCTTCTTACATCTTTATTATAACATTCGTTTTCATTTAAATCGTTTACTTTTTTGTGAGTATTTCATTGAGATAGAGAGTGGAATTAATATATTTGAATTGATATCTTTAAAATAGAGAGAAGAAATGCATTGTTTTTAGAATTTCATAGCTAATTAGTTGAGTATGGTGGGTATGGAAGCTGAACCATGATATCGGATTCTCCTCATTTTCATTAATCAACGAATGTCTTACAATAAATGTAAATACCTAGGACTGCATATTAATTGTTAAATATTATAAATGCAGATGTTTCTTACATCTTAGTTCTAGCATATGGATTTTTACATCTCAGACATAAATATTTTAGATTACAAAGTTATTATTCCAATTCTATAATGTTGATATGACAAGAAAATAAGCCTAAAACATGTTAATGCTGAATTCATTTTTGAAAAATCTGGTATTTTGATTATAACCAGAATCCAGTTGTATCGTTATCTGGACTTAAAAACGCAGTCTGTCAATAATCGCACAACATTTCAAAAAAGTCGTTATTAATCAACTTTATAAAAAATGTAAAGAAAAAAATTTGAAATGTAAAACTTCGTGGATCTTGAATCAAATCAGCTAACTGAGTCTATGTATTTAATACAATTATAAAATAAACAAAACATAATAATGCTAAATCAAAATTTAATAATTAAATAAAAAAATTAATAATTGTTTTTAGATTTTTTATAATTTAAATAAAGTTAAAATAAAAATTAAAATTTAAAATAAAAGTCATTTTTATGAATTGACAAATAAATAACAGACGTTCTATCAGAATAAGCATTAGAGGTCATCAGGAGGAACTGCTATGCTATAAGGTTTCGGCCCCTAACTCCTCTACCCAACATAGCAGCAGGGCCAAATACGTGTTAAGGACGTATTTCCTCTGATTAAATTAGATTATATAGTATCTTATTCTAATACAAAGTATATTATTTATTATCCATAAAAATATTCTGCTAATGATTTTAAATTTATTTTTAATATTTTTGTGTTGATTTATATATTTTACTATTTTGTGTTTGATAGTATTTTTATAGTAATCTAGTTTAAAATATGCATCTATTAAATTATTTAAATGATTTTGAAGAAAACCAATATCTTTACAAATTTATACAATTCTTTAAATTTCATTATTTAACGTATTATATTTTATATTATATGGTATGCATGAATGCTCATGCAAAAATATTTTTGCAAATTTAAATATGTCATCTTTACGATATAAATTAAAAGTGGTATAAATTTGTGTTAATTTAATGCTCATATCAATATACATACTTTCTTTATAAAGAATGAGGCTACCTGGATAAATTTGTTCGCGTATTGAATAAAAATATTTAGAATTAAATACACATGTATCATCAATGTATCGAAACATATATTTCATAGATTTATATAGTTTAGATTTAGTTTTTACACATTTATGAACAAATTACTATTCTATCAAGCTTAAAAACAAGTCAGCTTTAATTGGGCTACTATTACCTCCCATTGGAACACCTTTTATTTGTCTAAATATATATGTCCCTTCCTTTGAATAATTTTAATTTATTAATATATTTAAGTATTTTAATAATTCAATTTTATCCATATATTTATATTTACTTAATGGTTTAATTTTTGTTAGATATGCTTTCATATATGTATATCTTTTTCCAAATATAAGATTAATTAATTTTTCTAATGCATCTTTAATATCTACTAAATCTAGATTTGTATAAAGCGTACTATAATCGTATGTATTTATATTTTGAAAATTTATTCATTCTGTCTGTTCTAAAAATTCTTTTGCAGAATTAATACTGAAAAAGTGTTTTATACCAGTATTAATTTCGATTACCTTGCAGTATTTTTTAAATGTGCTTTAATTACTTTAAGTATTTTATTTATATAGACAGAAAGTGATTTTAATGTACATTTAAACGCGCTACATATGAATCTAAGTTTTATTGGATTTTTTTGTAATTTTGGATTCCAATATAATATAGGTATAGTTTTATTATCTGATTCAACCTTAAATCTCTTTTTATCCACCTTAGAATAGTAAGTTGTAATAATTGTTTCTAAACTTAACTAACTGCATTCATGTGTTGGATTTACATTTAAATCATTAGAATCATTTTAATCATTAAGCTTCCCGACGATATTTATTAAAAAGCATGGAGGTTTAAACTTTCCTGTTCTTGTGTAATAGTAAAGAAGTAAAGTTAATTCTTTCGTATTTTAAAACAATGACTTGATAAAAATCAAATTACTAAACTTACATCACACCATTCATATGTTTTGTTTCTATTTAAATCATTATAATTAACTTCTCTTATCAGTATATCATAATAAAGCTTTTTGTATATGAAGACAAAGTTATTACTAGCTTTATCAATAGTTTTTATTATATAGTTGTTCTTTAATTTAGTAAGTTTTTTATACATATCTTTATTAATCTGATCTTTCCTTTTATAATTGCTTGTTATTTTAATTTTCTTTTTAATTTTATCAAATATATAAGTTATCCAAATGTTTATCTTTGATGTATTTAAGCTTTTACTATTAATCAGCTTACCAAAGTAAGCATTTAAGTCATTATATAACGAATTGTTAATTTTATTTTTATTGTTTTATTTTATTTTCGTTATTATATCTTTTCTGTTTCTAGTTTTATGTTTGTTGATTTTATTAAGACTTTTACAATCGCATTCAGTTTCTATAATGTTTTATAATTATTTGTTATTTTCATTTTCTATCTAATTTTATTAAATATATAAGTTTTCCAAATGTTTATCTTAGATATATTCGAGCTTCCACTATTAATCAGCTTGCCAAAGTAAGCACTTAAGTCATTATATAACGAATTGTAAATTTTATTTCTATTATTATTTAATCTATATTTATTGTGTTATAGCAGCTTTCTTAATTCACAATTTTCAATTAATTCTAGATTATGGCTACATATATGTTCATTTATTTTATCAAATCTAAGACTTTAGTAGTAATCCGCTCGTAAGTATTAATAACCAAGAAACCTTTTGCCAGCTGGTCGATTGTCTATTTTATCTCTTTAATTTTTTTAATCTATATTTAAAGTATATTATTTATATTATAATAAATAATATACTTTGTATTAGAATAAGATACTAGATAGTTTTATCAGAGGAAATACATCATTAGCATGTATTTGGCCCCGCTGCTATGTTGGGTAGAGGAGTTAGGGGCCGAAACCTGATAGCATAGCAGTTCCTCCTGATGACCTCTAATTCTTATTCTGATACAACGTCTGTTATTTATTAGTCAATTCATAAAAATGACGTTTATTTTAAATTTCATTTTTTAACTTGATTTAAATTATAGAAAATCTAAAAACAATTATTAATTTTATTATTTAATTATTAAATTTTGATAAGGCATTATTATGTTTTGTTTATTTTATAATTATATTAAATACGTAGACTCAGTTAGCTGATTTGATTTATACCTTTTTGATAGCATTTTTCTTAATTCACAATTTTCAAAAATTGTGAATTAAGATTATGGGTACATATTTCTAATTGTTCATAAATAATTATCTTTGATGTATTTAAGCTTTCACTATTAATCAGCTTTCCAAAGTAAGCACTTAAGTCATTATATAACGAATTGTAAATTTTATTTCTATTATTATTTAATCTATATTTATAGTGTTATATTTGTATAACACTTTTATAGCAGCTTTCTTAATTCACATTTTTCAATTAATTCTAGATTATGGGTACATATATATTCATTTATTTTATCAAAACTAAGACTTTTACAATTGCAATAAAAACAAGTGATTGCTTTTATTGAAATAAATAGACTGATATATTTTTTTGATTGAATAAAATGCTAATTAATTCATATGAACTTACCACTCAAACATAAAATAATTAATATTGGATTAAAAGTTATTAATTAACATAAAAGTCACCGAATTGAATTTGAAGATATTAAAATACTTAAAAAAAACCAAATACCAAGAGACGTCTGATACTTCAATCGATAGAGGAACTAAGATGAAAAGAAACAAATCAAATTACAATCTATGGATTTCTATCGACATCACGGAGGAAATTTCTCTATTTCCTTACTTCCTTACTTAATAAAGTAAGGAAATAGAAAAACGTTTCTTCTGTTTCATTCGTATCTGTTGATATAACGTTGTAAAATTTTGTACTAACTTGAAAAGGGCTAAAGTGTTTGACCAAAGCATTGTATAAAAACATTTGTATCTTGCGACTAGATATTTTATTGCCAAACACATAATATTAATGTAATTAATATGAAAAGTAGATTAACTTAAAATAAACTAAATATTTTTAATTACATTTATATATTTGTTTATCTAATGCTTTTCGTGAATAAAATTATTTTGTTTTTTGAATAGATTGATGATTTAAATATAACGCACATGCGTTTGGTGTTCGGCGATGATGAAATTTCACCGAAATCACAGAAACGTGCAATTAGCCTTCTTAAAAACGAATTGTCTACAAAATTCGATGTAATGGTTTAACAGATTGTGCAAATTGTCTTTTAATACTTGCATTTTCTGTACAGACAACAAATTCTCAAGTATATGGTCCACTGTCAAGGTCCAAACGATATTACTATCCGAAAATGAATGACAATAATCCTACTTGGGCTTACAACCGATACCCAAAGTCGTATTATTATTCAAGAGTAAATCAGTACCGTGGGAAATCTTATAAAAAGAAGTCATTCTTCAATGATCCATTATTACACTTTGCTTGGTATTGTGTACGTATATTTTTATATTAATCCTAATCGAGTGCTATATTTCATAATATCTCTTCAATTAATAGCGCTAAATATAAAAATTGCAAAATTTAAAAGGAGAAACACCTTGAAAAAGGTGTTTTTATGGGAGGTAATAGTAGCCCAATTATAGCTGACTTATTTTAAGCTTTATAGAATATGAATTTGTTCATTAAAGTGTAAAAAATATATGAGAAAAGATAAATATATAAAATATCTTAAAGATATAAATAAAGATATGAAATATATGTTTCGATACATTGATGATATATGTGTATTTTATTCTAGCAATTTTTATTCAATTAGTGAACACATTTATCCAGAAAGCCTTATTCTTATCAAAATCAATATAAATGATAAAGAAGGTGTATATCTAGATATGAACATTAAATTAACATTAACTAAAACTACTATTAATTTATATCGTAAAGATGACATATTTAAATTTACAAGAAACATATTTTTGCATGAGCATTCATGCATACCATATAATATAAAATATAATACATTAAATAATGAAATTTTAAGAATTGCAACAATATGTAATGATATTGGCTTTCTTCCAAATCATTTAAATAATTTAATATATGAAAAAATGAGCATAACCTTTTCATAAATTTTCATTACTTTTAACGAATTAAGAAAAATAATGTTATAAGAAAAATATGTGTATTTAATTCTAATAATTTTTATTCAATTAGTGAACAAATTTATCCAGAAAGCCTTATTTATCATCAATTAGTTATCTAAATCTAAACAATATAAATATATGAAATATATGTTTCGATACATTGATGATATATGTGTATTTAATTTTAGTAATTTTTATTCAATTAGTGAACAAATTTATCCAGATCGCCTTACTCTTAATAAAACTTATATTGATAATAAAGAAGGTCTATATCTAGATTTGAACATTAAAAAACTGCTTTTATTTTATTAAAACTGCTTTTATTTTATATCGAAAAGATGACATATTTAAATTTGCAAGAAACATATATTTTTATGAGCATTCATGCATACCATACCATATTACATTAAATAATGAAATTTTAAGAATTGCAACAATATGTAATGATATTGGCTTTCTTCAAAATCATTTAAATAATTTAATAGATACATATTAAAAACTAGGTTACTATAAAAATAACATCAAACAGAAAATAGTAAAATATATAAATCAACACAATAATATAAAGAATAAATTTAAACTCTTAAGTGGCAAATTTTTATGGATGGATAATAAATAATATACTTTGCATTAGAATAAGATACTAGATAGTTATTTCAGAGGAAATACATCATTAGCATGTATTTGGTCCCGCTGCTATGTTGGGTAGAGGAGTTAGGGGCCGAAACTCCGCGGTTCGAATGCTCCTATGTCTCCGTGCTTTGACCACACATCCACATATCTTGTCCAACTCTCTTGGCCCACCATCCACATCCGCATCAAACTCTGCCTTCTTCTCGTTACCTTTCGTCTCATCGCTGTCGGCTCCCCATCGTTCATCAACATTCCTTTCTTAGACGACACTCGCCCTACCTCGCTATCGCTGCGTTCCCGTCATACCCTCTTACTCCACGTTCACACCGTGAACGTGAAGCTCCTCCGTTCACACCGTCTCGACACATGATTTACATTTTTGTTTTGCTGTGGTCATGTAAGCGTGCGCTGGCACGCATTTGTCACGTTAAAATAAATCCTTTTTTAAGATGGGCGATAGAAAAAGCCCTTTATACATGCATACCATATAATATAATATTCATTCATGCATACCATATAATATTAAATATAATACATTAAATAATGAAATTTTAAGAATTGCCATAATATGTAATAATATTGGCTTTATTCAAAATCATTTAAATAATTTAATAGATACATATTTTAAACTAGGTTACTATAAAGATACGAAAAACAGAAAATAGTAAAATATATAAATCAACACAATATTATTAAAAATAAATTTAAGATAATTAGCGGAATATTTTTATGAATGGATAATATATATTTTGTATTGGAATAATATACTAGATAATTAGATTTTATCAGAGGAAATACGTCAATTGCATGTATTTGGCACCGCTGCTATTTTGGGTCGAAGAATAGGGTCCGAAACATGATAGCAGAGCTATTCCTCCTAATGATCTCTAATCCTTATTCTGATACAACGTATGTTATTTATTAGTCAATTCATAAAAATGACGTTTATTTTAAATTTTTTATATTAAATTCTAATAATTTTTATTCAACAATATGTAATGATATCGGCTTTCTTCAAAATCATTTAAATAATTTAATAGATGCATATTTTAAACTAGGTTACTATAAAAATAACATCAAGCAGAAAATAGTAAAATATATAAATCAACACAATAATATAAAGAATAAATTTAAACTCTTAAGTGGCAAATTTTTATTGATGGATAATAAATAATATACTTTGTATTAGAATAAGATACTAGATAGTTTTATTAGAGGAAATACATCATTAGTATGTATTTGCCCTGCGGCTATGTTGGGTAGAGGAGTTAGGGGCCGAAACCTGATAGAATAACAGTTCCTCCTGATGATCTCTAATTCTTATTCCGAAACAACGTCTGTTATTTATTAGTCAATTCATAAAAATGACGTTTATTTTAAATTTCAATTTTTTACTTTAACTTGATATAAGTTATATGAAATATCATATAAAATAATTAAATATTTTTAATTATTCATTATTTTTAAATATTTATTTTTTAGTGTTTTTATTTTTATTTATCATCATGTTTTTTTTTATTTTGGCATTGAGTGTGTGATTCATTTTTCATCAGACGCATTTCATTCAAATATATATAGTGGGCTACTTGTGGTGGATGCTACAAATGCGTTCAATTAATCGAAAGGTGGTCATTGCAAACATAAAGTTCGCTTGTCCTGCTCTCAACACAGCTTTTTCCGATATAAACTCATTATCAGCCACTTTGTCTACCGGTACTTGTTCAATACTGCCACAAGAAGATTTTACGCAAAGAGATCCTTTATATGTGGCTGCTTTTAAAGTACCGACTCTTCCATTAATATGTCGAATCCAAAATAAGGCTCCAAATATATAAAAAAAGATAATATACTGAAGATGCCAATTCTATAGGTTGCGCCGGGGATCTCAATGCAGTATGGGACATTTTTTAGAATGTATTTAGCTATGCTGGGTCGAGGAATAGGGGCTGGGCCTGACGGCATAGCAGTTCCTCCTTATGACTTCTAATCCTTATTCTGATACAACGTCTGTTATTTATTAGTCAACTCATAAAAATTGACTTTTATTTAGAATTTTAATATTTTATTTTAATTTGTGTATCTGTTGAAAACCAAGCTACTACTTCACGAGGTCACTTGGATTTGGGCAACCTTGGAGAACAAGTGAGGATTAGTACTTCAAATATTAAGTTCCAAGTTGCGCAATAGGTATGTCGGATACTTTCTAGCGCAATAAGGTCGAATGTCAAAAAAATAGAGACTTAATTGAGCGTTTAAGTGAAATTAGATTGGAACGTGCCATTTTCTGGACTGATTCACTCGATACAATGGAAACGGTTATACTCCTTTCATACATCTAGAATCTAAATGTATGAAGTAGCTGAATTACGGCAGACATTAGTTGAGAAATTCATCCCAGCTTTAACGCGAACAGAGATTTCTCACAAATATACAGTTATACTAATGTCACCATTCTTATTAGGTTGTATCGGTATCTGTGATCCGGTTTTTCAGCAGCAATTGAATATCAAGTCCCTGGTATAATGAAATGTATCTGAGATGTCCCTGTGAAATGTATCTAATAGATCAGACAGGGGATCAAACATATCTGTAGGCAGAAAATTTAAGTTAAAAATCTGATTGATTTAATTATGAACGATGAAGCACGTGAGAAGATTAAAGCAGTGGATCATGCATGTAAAAAAATATCATCTCTTTGACTTTCTACATTGTCAATTGAAGAGGAAAGTTTTTATCTATCAAATAATGAATTCAACGATGCGTTAGCAGGACGATACGGATGGCATTTAGAAAGTTTGAATGCACGTCGTTGTAAATGTGATTCACAAATGACAAAGCATGCGTTATCATACAAGACAAGTGCTTTAACATTGACATCCTTCAATTTACAGTCGTTTGAACTTTCTTGGCTAATAAATTAACTACTTACAACATCACTGTGTATTCGAGTATTAACAGCAATAACGAATATATTATTCGTTCAAATTAAGACTTTACCAAACGGATATCACTCAATTTATATCAAACAGAGCAAATTAAACAGAGCAAATCAACGTCAAGTTCTGTTGCAAAGATGGAAAAACCTTCCAAATCTCAACTAAATAAGGTGAAGGTCGGTCTTAATAATCACAGCCCAAAGGTAAGTGATGCGTCTATTTCTTCTGACAATGGGGAATTACTTCCCCCAATCCCCAAACTTGTTAATCTGGGGATTATCAAAATAATAAAGCCTTTAGAGAGGCACATGCTATACAACACTGTCCTCAGAGAATTTGTCTCTAAAATGAACAACCGAATAATTTTCAACACTGTTCGATATAATAACAGTGGTATTAATATATCGTTCTCATCCCAGGATTTCCTGGAGAGCAATGAGAGTTTTTTCAACGCGAACTTTAAAGATTTGGGCATATTCGAGTGCAAACCTATCCAAGCATCCTTGAAAAAAGCCAATCTTCAGGCTCACTTAGATGATGGGGATATTGAGATAATAAAAAAGCTTATAAAATTACTAACTTCCGCCCACTGATAGGGAAAAACGGCTTCCCGTTAACAATTGGTTTTTGTTCAGCGGCGATGGGACAGGCTGAGTTATTGGAAAAGACGACATATAATCCCTTATTGGGCTTTAACCTAAAATTCGAAATTGTCGGAAGTGAGGAGTACACTTATCCTCACTGTAGTCGGTGCCATAAGTGGGGGCACTGGGCTTCCAGCTGCTCCATACCGACCACATGTGGGGTGTGTTGCTCCTCTTCTTGCCCGGCTGGAGAGAGCGGCAGAAAATGTACGCCCCACTACATCCTGCTCCAACAGTGGGGAGAGCCACACAGCCTGGAGTAGAAGATGTGTCTTCTTTAAGAAGTACAGTAGTTTGTTTCAATCTTCTGCCGCGAGGAAACCCGGGTCTTATTCTGAGTTCGCGATATCGAATCCCCTGAATGCCTGTAGAGGTATGTCTGACCAAGAACTACTTCATGCTATGGACCTCAGATCGGCAGAGTCCAGAAAACAAACAGAGGAGTTGGTGCAATCTTTACTTTCTGTTCTACTAATGTCGCCCGACAGTGCCAGCTAACTAGGTGATTCCTTCTTCGTCAGAAATTTCAGCTTCGAAAAAGAGGGGGCTTCGGCACATGCCGTTCCCCTCTTAAAGATCGGCAAAATGCTGAAGGGCAAGATTAAAAGAGCCTCAAAGGGAAATGACGGTGAATCCCGGGGTAAGTACCCACTCTGGGCGGCGCTAGTAGTAAAGGGGGCAACCCTTCCACCTCTAGCTCCGTCTAAGGTGAAGCAATCCCCATCCAGCTAAACTAACACAATGCAAAGTAATCAAGAGCCTTTTTCACAGAATATCCTTCCGTGAAATTCGGGAGGTGCTTCTGCCCTTAGCCTTTTATATGGTAGAGATGCTGATGTTATAGTCCTTCAGGAGACGCGGTCTATCCGTATCCCCCAGGACATTACTCGATTTATCCCTAAGCCTATATCCAATTACTTCACTCCGTATATAACCTCTCCTCACTCCTCTTCATCTCAAGGTCTTTTAACCTTAGTTAAATGCTCCTTAAAATCTTCCCTCCTTCTTAACTATTCTTATCCAGCCCTATCTTGTTTAGCTATATCACTTCGTAAGAACGGTAAACGCATCAGCATAGCCAATATTTATATACGGCCAGGAGAAATTCACAAGAACCGTGACCTCCTGGATCGTATATTAGGTAGTGGCTATGACATGTTACTTGGTGACTTCAACGACATAGCTGGTCGTTGGATTAATGCAGCAAACCGTAGAGGCAGTAACGACTATCTCATTCACAAACCACCATTCCCCGCCTTTCATTGCTCAACAACTAATTCGCTCCTCGACATATTACTGCTACATAAGAAGTGGTTGTTGAAACCCATCTGTACTGAGCAGTTGCGCCAACAGCATACCACCTCTGATGACCTAATTCGTTGGCGGTTAGAGGAAGATACGTTGATTAGGAGAAGGTTCCACTTGATCCTATCAGAGTGGCCTTTTTTCAAGCAGCTATCCAACTCTTCCCCAAATTGGAAATGAGAGTTTGACTGAATTTAATGCCTACCTCTCTTCGCAAGCTACTACATTGCTTTCGACTACCTATAAAGGTCGCATATACAATCCGTCTCCAACAAAACTCAAGGTCCTAGCTAAAATGCTACACCTACCTAATCTCTCTGTTTCCGCCAGGCAAGGCCTCTCGAATGAATACTGGAGCACTATATATAGGCTCCAGCTGAGTAGGGATTAGGCAAGCATTTCTCGCCTTAACCCTTCTCAGTTTTCTTTCTGGAAGATATTCAAGAAAGAGAAGTTTGTGTATTGGAAGGATAGAGCATTAGGTTGGATCGGTAGATATTGCCTTGATAAAGTTTGTGAGGAGTCACTATCCCTACACAATTATAGAGCCACTCAATCACCCCAACCAATCCCGCCTTGGTGTGACTTCAGGAGTAGAGTCTTATTTGTTACAGATACCGTTAACTCCTGGGGGCCACTCCCGGTCACCTCCAGAAGCCATGCGCCACTCTCCACTCGTGTTTGTCAGCTTTTGACATACAGTCAGAGAAAGGAGGTCGCCATAACAATGCTATTAGCCTCCCCGTCCGACATTGCTGGAATAAACATCAGCCGTCGTGTTTAAACATCAGCCGTCGTCCTAAAGATCTGCGACCCATTTCGATTCAAAATTCCCTCATCTCCATTTACGAAAAAGTGCTTGCGCATAAAATCCGCGATCATCTAAGTAGGCGAAATTTAATCCCACCAGGTTTTCAAGTGTACTTAAAAGATCGCTTGGTCCATTCAGCAATAGGTGAAGTGCAACAGTTTTGTCAAGATAACAGCCATCAGTATGCTGTGGCTCTTTTTCTCGACTTCTCTGCTGCATTTGACCGCATTTCCATTCCTTTTGTTATCACTTCTCTCAGGTCCCTCGGGTTGCCTGTGAGAATTGATAACAGGGTGGAAATATTGCTGTACACCAAGCGATTCTTCTATGAAGACAACCCTGATGCACGTCAGTTCTACCCTATTACAGGTGTGCCTCAAGGCTCCCCACTTTCTTTAATCTTGTATCTTGCTGCCTAAATTGAACTCTACAAAAATTTCAAACGCGATCAACATCTTGTGGTATACGCTGATGATACCACATACTTGTTCTCTAGACGCAGGTGCAAAGATGTAGTCTCTGACATCAGCCGTTTCTTTACAAGATTAAAAGATCAGCTGCCATGTTCCAACCTTGTTTTAAACTCCTCCAAATCGCAGGTGGTTGTCTTTCATGGCGCCCCAGCGACAAAGAAAAAACTCAAGAGATTAGCACTCTCAGCTATATCTTCTATCCTGACTAATCAACCTCTCCCTACCTTTACAAGTCGAGTAAAATACCTGGGGTTCACTATTACGGTGAGAACTGGTTAGCGAAAGCTGACCTGGATAGACTAAAACATATCCTGAGGAAAGCTAGATGGGCCCTGAAACGGGCCCAACATCTGTCATTGAAGGAGAAAACCCAAATGCGCCTCTGGGGTACTTGGGCTATCTCGGGATTAGTCTTCTTTTCAAGAGGACGTCCCATAGAACAAAGACTAAGGTTTCTTAAGCTCCGCATCTCAAGATTACCGAGCATCGTCCGCCTCGATTGGATTCTTCAGGGGGGGGTGAAAGACCCCTAGTGGTTCAGTCGAGGAGCGGGTGTTGGATTGGCTGGGGGCTCAGATCCCATTGGACCTGAGGCCATAACAGATCTGAAGACGAAAGAAATATTTACTTGGGAAGAACATTAACATTACTTTTGTAGCATGTTTCCTTTTTTAAATTAGCTATCTGTTGTCATTTATTAAGAAAATCTTTATTTATTTATTATTTTACATTGATACGTTACAACGAAATGAGAGACATTCTTGTGGTTTATTGTGTGAAACTTGTAATGTAGAAACCGAGTCGCACTCTCACCAGTTCACGATGACATTGTATTTAGAAATGTGACAACGTGTAGAGAGGATGGCGCGCAGCTCGATGTGGTGTGTTGTGTTATGTTCGAGGGGACGTTTTTTGACGTCACCATATTTAATATAATGCTCCTTCCTATTTACATAAAGATTGTAAGTCAGACGATTATCGTTGTTGTTGATGATTTGATTTGATGATTTGATTGCTACAATTAGTTTCGTCTAATGATTACTTACAGGAATGACCACGTGAAGGTTTGTAGCATAATTCCCAAAATGATATAATTTCGATCTCACCCGAAATTACGAGTGATATATTGCAAGAAGAAATATCAGAAGCTCTGAATAGTCTAAAACTAAACAGAGAACCAGGACCTGATTGAATTCATCCTGAATTTTTGGCAAACTTACCGAAATGTGCACTTATATGACTTGCACTTTATATGTCATCGTGCATGAAGCAACAACGCATCCCTAAACAATGGCGTGCCTCAACTGTTATCGCAATTAAAAAACCGAACAACCCTGTTAATAATCCGGGAAGTTATAGACCTACAAGGTTGCTCAGCGTAACCCTCAAGGTGTTTGAACGGGTTATATTGAGTAGAATTACACCATATATAGACATTTGTCTTCCAAATGAGCAAGCCGGTTTTCGCAATGAGAGATCCACAGTTGACCAAATAATTTCACTGACCGAAGACATTGAGTGTGCATTTGAACGCAATGAAAAAGCAAGCGCAGTGTTTATCCACATTTCTGCAGCTTACGATACGGTTTGGATCAATGGCCTCACGTTCAAACTTTTACAGTGCCTACCTTCGCCCCATATGATCCGTTTGATAATTGACATCTTCTCAAACCGTCGATTGCGGGTTCACTTGGGTGGTAAACTTTCAAGAGCGCGCAGACTCAATAACGGCCTACCGCAAGGATCAGTTCTTTCCCCTCTGCTGTTCAACCTATACACTTCAGATATACCAGTGACATCAGCGAAAAAATACATATATGCGGATGACATGGCAATTCCATCAACTGGCCACAAAATCGCTCCACTCAGCAAAACACTCTCTGCCGACATAAGTATATTATCCGGATATTTCAAAAAGTGGCATCTTCGACTTAACATTGATAAGACGGTAGTATCTTTATTTCATCTCAATAATCACCAAGTTGATGCTACATTGACTGTATCTCTTGATGGAACCAGATTGCCTAATGTGAAGCATCCAACGTATCTCGGAGTCACCCTTGATCGCACACTCTCCTACAGGCAACACATTGAATCTATCTCGGGAATGGTGCGGTCCGCTGCAATATTATTCGCCGTCTGGCCTGAATCAATTGGGGTTCAAGCTTCCATACACTGCGAACGTCTGTATTGGCCTATGTTACTCGGCTGCTGAATATGCGGCCCCGGTATGGTCTGGAAGCACACATGTCAAGAAAGTTAACGCAAGTCTCAACGAGGCAATGAGATTAATCAGTGGAGCAATAAGGCCAACACTAATCGACTTACTTCCAGTGTTATCTGGTATACCACCAGCCGATATAAGGCGGGACGCAATCTGTCTCAGCAAGTTGATCCCTGAACACCCTACCAATCCCTGTTGTCAAACTCCGCCTCAAATCACGACATCCGTTCAGCAGACGTGTCAGAACTCTGCTCAATCTAATTAACACGAATGGAATTGATGAGCTTGTATGTAGGAGGTGGCAACAAAGATGGGAGAAGTCAACATCCCAACTACGCAGGTTCGTTCCTTATGTGTCACTATCTCCGATCGGTAACGATTTGACCCGTTCACACTGGGTACAGCTAAACAGGCTCTGTTCCGGATACGGTCGATACAGAGGTTTTCTTTTCAAAGCCGGTCTTGTAACATCCTTAAACTGCGACTGCGGCGTCATTCAAACCGGAGAACACATTTTGGCTTGCCCGATTATCAATATACAAGGATCAATGAAAGAAGTTAATGTAGAATTCCGACAATGGATTGGAGCAACAACTTGTAGATTTTAGTCTGTGAATGTTATGTATTGCTTGCTGTTTTTAATTTATACGATATATATATGTAAGTCAGACTACGATTATCACGAGAGACCTAAGTTTTTAAGTACATTGAGATGATAACAATAATTAAACAAGCAATATTCTGTTCAGTAGTGTTTTCTATTTTTTGAGGCACAAGACCTGAAGCGCCAATGCACTGAAAACTGTTGCGGCTAAACTATCTCGTGATCGTGATACACCAAAGATAGCAAAGTCTTAAATCATACAAATAGTAAAATTTTACTTTCTCTCGAGCTGCTTCGGCCTGACTGTGAGATCCTCGTTAGACCGCAAAATAATATTACAGAAACATCTTAAATTATTGAAGATGGTTTAGATAACTTATTAGAACATTTGCTGAAATCGTTATCAACATTAACAATAAATTAGATAATAATTACTAATATTATTAATAATGGAATAATCAGTTTATTTTAATTCAATAGCACGCTTATTACTAATGCGTGTTGATAAAAAATGATTAAGATATTGATAATAAGTGTGCTTTATATAAACAGCTTATTTTTATTCAAATTTTTTGTTTGAATGCTGCCAACATTTTCGGGCTATACTTAAAATTTTATAAATTTTTCAGTTTTGCCCTGAAGATCTTATTATATGCAAACTAACTTTTTAATCAAAAAAGTTAGCTGTGTTTTTATCTTATTATAGGATAAAATAATTAAGGTTAACTCTTAAACTTCAATAATTAAAACTTAAATATTTTTTAAATATTTTAAATTTTTATAATATTTTTATATAATTATATTATTTCGTGAATTCAATATAAAAATGATATTCTCATAAATTTACAAATGAATAATTATATTATTCTTTATTCACTGTTAAGAGCGCGTCTTTAAGCTTTTTAAATAAAAGGTTTGTGCACTCATCGTTCAGTTATCGTTTCAGACTTGAGAATATCGTAATACACAGTATTCATTTTTTTATAAATTTTTTAAATTTATCTAATTTCTAAATTTTTACTAAATTTTAAACTAAAACGCGAGGTAAGAATTTAAGGTAGCTACTGGTACATTTTGATATTAAATTGCAATAGTCGGCATATTGTTTTGGTTATGTTCAACTAATATTTTTCAATTTGAATCACAGACTACCTCAGAAATGTAGATTCATTCTTAATGAAAATATCTAAAATAGATTTGAATTCACATGCATTGCATATATTGTTATAAAAATAAACGTCCGTTTGTCGCATTTCAACTAATGGCTATCACGATAAATTCTGTTCAGTTTAATTCTCTTCCGATCAGTAAGTCTTCAACATATCGAAATGATTCTACTTGTTCTGGTTTAAGCATTGGAATATTCTCAATTTTATCGTTTTATATTCATAAAATATTTTTTTTTATTTCTCGTTTTTAAGTGTTCATATTAACTGCTTAACTATGAACTCATAATTCATTCACTTTGTTAGTTTCACTACGTTCAGCTGTGAAGTTTTAAATTAAATTAAATTTAACTCAAGATTAATTACGAATTTAATTAATTCAACTTTTGTTAATTTTGTAAATTATCAAAACTAACAGTTAAGTTGTAATTAATATATATTTTAGCGTGATATCAATAATAATGGAATGAACATTGCAAAAGCGTGGGACATGGGTTACAGTGGAAAAGGTGTGTCGATATGTATTTTAGATGATGGGTTAGACTATCGTCATCCAGAACTACAGAAGAGATATGTAAGTTTGTAAATTTTGAAATAGCAAACATTACAATTATGCTAATTTGTTTCCTTAAGTTCTTAGAGCAAAAATAAAATAAAATTGCACGTGTACACGTTCTATTTTTAAATCATATATTCCCTCTATTACACAAAGATAAATATATCCACCTATAGAAATGGTGGAATTCAGAACCAAATAAGAATATCTTAATTATCGCTTTAGTTGGCAAATATTTTTATAAAATCGAGTATAAATCGGGCACAAATACGTTTCCGTTTACATATAAACGTTTCCATTCATATTCATTGCATGAACGTTTTCATTTTAACGAACTCCGTATTAATCAAATCAGTCTATTTTATTTAATATAATTATAAAATAAATAATAATGCTAACTCAATAAATAAATAAATCAAAATTTAATAATTAAATAATGAATAATTATAAATAATTGTTATAAGATTTTATATAATTTAAAAAAAACTTAAAATAAAAAATTGAAATTAAAAAAAGTCTATTTTTATGAATTGAATAATAACATACGATGATTCAGAATAAGGATTAGAGGTCATCAGGAGGAACTGCTAAGTTATCAGGTTTCGACTTATACTCCTCGTCCCAACATGGCAGCGGGGCCAAACACGTGCTAATGACTTATTTCTTCTAATGAAATTTGATTATCGAGTATCTTATTATAATACAAAGTATATGATTTATTATCAATGCATAAAAATTCCTGCTAGTGATTTTAAATTTATTTTTATAATAATATTTTGTTGATTTATATATTTTACTATTTTATGTTTGATGAATTTTTTTATAGTAACCTAGTTTAAAATATGTATCTATTAAATTGTTAAAATGATTTTAAAGAAATCAATATTCTATAAAACTTAAAATAAGTCATCTATAATTGAATTACTATTAACTCCCTTCGGCACACCTTTTATTTGTCTAAATATAGATGTCCCTACTTTTAAATAATTTTGATTTATCAAAATATTTAAGGATTCTATTAATTCAATTTTATCCATATATTTATATTTACTTGATGCTTTAATTTTTGTTATATAGGCGTTATAATTATTGTAACATATACATGTATATCTTTTTCCGAATATAAGATTAATTAATTTTACTAATGCATCTTTAGAAAAGATGCATTTGAAAAAAGATGCATCTCTAGATTTGTATAAAGCGTACTAAAATCGTATGTATTTATATTTTGAAAATTTATTCCTTTTGTCTGTTCTAAAAATTCTTTTGTAGAATTAATAATGAAATAGTATTTTATACCAGTATTAATTTCGATTACCTTACAATATTTGTTAAAGTGTACTTTAATTACTTTAAGTATTTTATTCATATGAACAGAAAGTGGTTTTAATGTACATTGAAAAGCACTACATATGAACCTAGGTTTTATGTGACTTTGCAATCGCATTCAGTTTTTCAGATGTTTCGAATATTATCGTTACATATAGCATTTTCCTTAATTCATTGTTTTCAATTAATTCTAGATTATGAGTGTGTATATGTTCATTTATTTTATAAAACTTAAGATTTTTGCAATCGCATCCAGTTTCTATATTTTCATTCTATTTTTAATTTTATCTTTCTAAATGATAATTTAGAAAGAATAATAATCTTTCCAAATGTTTATCTTAGATATATTCGAGCTTTCACTATTAATCAGCTTACTAAAGTAATCATTTAAGTTATTATATAACAAACTGTAAATTTTATTTTTGTCGTTGTTGTTATTTAATCTATATTTATACCCTTTTGATAGCAGCTTTCTTAATTTACAATTTTCAATTAATTCTAGATTATGGGTACATATATGTTCATTTATTTTATCAAAACTAAGACTTTTACAATTGCATTCTGTTTCCATAATGTTTCTAATATTATCGTTACATATTGATTTTAATTCTTTATTATAACTACAAATTTTTCGTCCTAATGGTGGTAGGAGTTTATACCTTAATTTAGGAATATATTTACTTAAATCTGACCCTATTATTTCTTTACTTTTAGAATTATTTAAAAGTCCGGCTATATTTATGTTATCTATACATTTATTAATGAAGTTTATGGTTAATGTATATTTTCTATTGTTATTATTAACATTTATTGTACGATTATAGTATTTTGTATTACAATAGCTGTCTATTATACAACTTAGCCTATCATAGTCGTTAATTAATTTTTGATTTATTGAAAATATTAGATCTTTAGAAAAACTTCTTATATTTACATAAAGATCTTTTAGTTTATTATCTCTAAAAGTTTTTTTTAATATTTCTAATTGTTCATTTATATACATATCTTTTTTAATATTTTTAAGTCTATTTTTCCTATTCCTTTTATCACCATGACTTCTTGGTTTGCGTTTAACCGGATTATTATAATATAGTTGTTTATTATGTATTATACTACTTCTGCCAATTCCTTGTACCACGTCATTCTATCCTAATGGATACCTGGAGTTAAGAGTTTTAATCCAAAAATCTTTTTAAAATAATTTTCTAATAATCTTCCCTAATAATTCTTTCTAATAATCTTATCTTTCTAATAATCTGCACTTTCTAATAATAAGATTTCTAAAATATTCTCTTCATAAAAATATTCTCAATATTTTCTTGATTATTTGAATTATCCAGTAAACACCTCTATATATTTTGATATTTCGGGTGGCAGAAAAATATTTAAATTTGAAAGCTTAATTGTTTCTTAATGACTAGAATATAATTTCCTCAAAAGAACAGCATAAATCATTCTATATCAATAATTGTTGAAAAAGTTGACTGATTTCTACTAGCTTATCTAAATGCTGTTTTAGAAATCCATAACTGTTGAAGAAGTTAGCAACCTAAGTTTGAAACAGCAGTTGGAATGTCTTCTGCTGATTTCGATTATTGAAAATTGCAATTTGCAATTTTTAGGGGATTTGATTATTTTAATTGAAATTTAATTGATTTAAAGCACATGATATGTGCAATCGCCATGCACAGCATTAGTGCTTACATTTCATGTTTGTACTTTTATATCTTTTGAAATAAAATAAATCCTATCAGGCAATTTTGGATGAAAAATTATTTATGGTGTCCCCTGTCAAGGAAATTAGATTCCAGTAGTTTAGAAATAATCTAAACATTCACATAAAAAGATCGGTAAACAAGTAAATATCATTCTTCTAATTTATTTTATCTGATAAAATTAATTATTTAATTATTAAAATTTATTTATTAAATAAATAATTTTATTTGTTATTTAAACATATTATTCATTTAGCGACGCGACATTAGTCATGATTTTAACGATCTATCAGACATATACAAAGACCCAATGCCATCGACCTTTGATGGTCAAAACAGGTATTAAATTTAAAAATGTTGTGCTATAAAAATTAGCTACATATATATTCAGTCACGGTACGAAATGTGCAGGGATTGCTGCTGCTGAGGGAAACAATGGAATGTGTGGTGTCGGTGCTGCTTATAATGCATACATTGGAGGTAATTAATTAGAAATGAATCAAGCTAAGTAGAAAATTCGTATTTTTTAATTTATAATTAAAATTTTTGTATATATAAATTTTACAAAAATAATTAAAAAAAGTGTTCATTTCCAACATTGGTCGTGCTGTCTTGATTACAACATGTCGGGCCGACGTAGATACAAAAATAGCAAGCTACTATCCATCACGGCAGCAGCATCGACGACCCTGCTCCGCTTATGCTCTCTATTATGCATTTATTTCCACGCTGAACGGCTACGCTGATCCGTTGGAACGGGAAAGCAAGTGCTCGGGGCTCAGAAGTTGCGCGGATTAAACGTGTGCCGAGTTCATGAAGGAACATGATAGACAATGTCCCGATCGCTCCTGTGCTTTTAAGTGCCACTGGTATGAACATATATTGGCGCCTGTCAATGCTAGCATATTTGTGCACTTTCGTAGTTTCGGCGTTCTGTGCTACACTATCCGCACTATATACCGAACGGCTAAGGTTGCTGGGTGCTGTGATATCCACACAAGTTAAGTCCCACAGTAGCAGTCCACATGACGACCAGGGAATCAGTGTTCCACCGTCAGGTTGTCTGTCCTCAAGCCTGCAGACTCCTGCAGTCTCCAAACGCGAAGGAGGAGCGAGCGGACGTCAATGCTTTCTTTAGTAGATTGTTAGCGACGGCATGACGGGAATGTTGAGACTTTGATCGGCAACAGTCCAGCGCGTGAGTCCACACGTTATCAACTTTCATTCCGCAGATGCACCAGTACAGATCACAAAACCGGATTCCCAATCGGATTGCGACGGCAACTGTGATGTTAGCGTCATCCAGGCATGTGCCTATTGAACTAATGGGAATGGCGTTCAGGAGATCACCAGTCTGATCGCTACTTACTGCTAGCAGCCTGGCGCGGGCCTCGGTAGTGGTTGCTGAGTTCATAAGAGCCGCTTGTTTTGCCCAGTAAATAGGATATGACAATGTTTCTGGTATTTTTTAACCACTGGACACTCCAACCTGATAAACGCAGACCACTCAAAATCTGCATCGGTGAAATCTTCACTTGCCCCGAAATCACAGTCTGATAACCCGGCATCGCCCAGGATTTAGGATACAAATTGTTGGGATCTCGAAACCGAGGAACTGAAAGCCGGAATGGACATGTCCGTGCATGTTGAGATACCCAATCCACCAATCTTAATCGGTAGCGAAGACCGGAGCAATGCGGAATCGTCGATAGGTAAATTGAGGATGTCCCGCAAAGTCTAGCGAAGCACCACGTCGTACGGCCAGCATACATTGCTTCGGAAGCGAGGTGCGCATCGGAGTAGATAATTTAATCGTGGGATGTTGAATGCGTTTCGTAGCAGGAAAATAGCGTCGTGCCTGGACAATTTCAACAGGCGAGAGTGGAGCTATTGGAGCATATGAATGGATTCTTCCAAAACATAATCAACAGAGTTTATATCTCCAATCGAAGCGCTCATGAGAGTAGCACTGCTTGGAGCGACTTCCCTGGCGTCCGGTAACAGACAGGAAAACCTCTGAATTACTCTAAGGTCTTTAGATATGATTTCTGATTTTGCCAGATTCAGGCGGAGATTAATCAACCCAGCGGAGTGATTGCTAAAATCGATGTCGGCAACAAGATGATCAGCTTTGCCGCCGAGAGTGCAGTCGTCTAGTAACCAAATGAACGAAGGACTTTCTGTGGACTTCGCCATGTCGTCCACTACCAACGCGAACAACGCTGGTCCAAGGGGATCGCCTGCTGTATGCCGACTTATGAGTCGACCACAATTTTGCCAAAGTACAGGTTGCTTGGTTCTAGGTAGCATTCGTTGACAAAAGACGATAAACGGGGTAGACTCTGATTTACACATCTAAACATGAAGCCGCTATCGACACTAGAAAAGCATTATGAGAATCCAACTTTACCATAGCCGTATCCCTGTGTAAACTAGATTTCAAGATGGACCTCCCAGCGTGAACTTCAGCTTCGGCTTCCCTTGTGACGCCAACTCTTAGCTGATGAGGAAGGAAAACATTTCGGAGCATGCCACAAGCGTACTGACTTGCTAGTTTAGCGATCAGGCGGTGCAGCGAACAACCGATGGGGATTGGTAGAACACCCTTACACTTCTTTCGTAAGGCTAACAATCGAGCACCGAAGAAAATGGGACGAATGGCACGGTGAACTGTTTCGGATAGAATAGATTCGGAAAAAGACACCAAAGACGCTATCAGGCGACCGCCAGCTGGGCAGCTCGAGGGTCCAATAAAGTTTAACAAGTGCAAAGGGCAGAGCCTGTCGATGCCGCCTGTATAAGCTCCCGAAAAAGAACGAATAGACGACAAGACCCCTCAGATGTCACTACTAACTGGATTGTCATGACGTTTGGACAAGATGGCATAACTTCATCGTTTCGGACAATTGTAGTTTGTCTCGGATGTAAATGTCGGAGTTTCTCCAGTGTTTCGCAACTTTCGGACAGAAACGGCTCCGAATTACTTGTCAGACTAATTGCTTACTTGCAGGACTAATTGATTCAATAGTATCGCCGTCTTCTATCTTTTCTGATACTCGCCTTCTTATAAGGTCGTCAGAGTCGTCCTGCTGAGAGACGTCACCTGGACTCCCGCTGATGTTCCTCACAATGCTGAACGAAGTTGCACGACGTATGTCATCGATCTGATATGCCTCACAGCGCTGTTTAAGTTGTGAAGAAAGACTACTCGGACCCTCGTGTTCATTAAGACGGTCAGGAACGCGAAGTACCGTTTTCGGAAAGGCTAGAAGCATGGACTATGCGTCTGAGTTTGACTTATTGGACGCGACCGCTGCGATGAGTTGAGAAAGTTTGCTGGCAACGACTGAACGAGCTGAGCGTGGAATTCTTCTAAGCAATCGGACGTTGCTGTTCAAGAGGTCAAGCGCCAAGTCTAGGAGCGACGCAAGTCGGTAACGATTAGCCCCTCCTGATTCGGGACATTAGGGTATTAGCTTGCGTTAAATGTTTTTGGGAGCATTCATGAACCAGGATAGCCAACCCTTCCTCCGTGCTTCCTCAACAAACCGGCCGAGGTAATTCGAAACTGCCGAAAGCACTCGCCGCATTGTGCGTAAGCTGTTGTCATGTTCTAAATTACGTTAATTTTTAGCGCACTGCGCTTGATAAACACAATTAGTCGTGTAGTGTCAGGATACAATGTTGTTCGTTCACTCGATCGTTTTGAATCCAAATTATATTGTATGTTATGATTGTATATATTCTTCAGTATAACATGGTATTGTCCACAATAACCCGTGAATTGTATATATATTGCGACGTAACTCTTCGTTTCGGTACGTTTGTTCGTTTTGTGTAATTAACTTGAACACTTATAACTTTTCAGTTTGATTTGATTTTTATTGTAACCAAGCTATTGAGCGGAGCGAGCCGATTATATGTTATTTATTTTGTATGTTATATTACCTCACAATAATAGATACATAATTAATAGATACATATTTTAAACTACGTTACTATAAAAATAACATAAAGCAGAATATAGTAAAATATATAAATCAACACAATAATATAAAGAATAAATTTTAATTTGGCCCTCCGGGTCAAATTAAAATGACCCGGATGGCCATTTTAATGGCCATTAAAATGCGGATACGGCGGATGTCACGGAAAATTAAGTTAGACGAGCGGACCTTGTCACGGACGAAGGGTTTAAGGGGAAGGTGATCATCCAAATGGAATCCTAAGAATGTAAGATTTAAATTTAATGTAACATATTTAAATTTCAAGAAACATATTTTTGCATGAGCATTCATGCATACCATATAATATAAAATATAATACATTAAATAATGAAATTTTAAGAATTGCAACAATATGTAATGATATTGGCTTTCTTCAAAATCATTTAAATAATTTAATAGATACATATTTTAAATTAGGTTACTATAAAAATAACATCAAGCAGAAAATAGTAAAATATATAAATCAACACAATAATATAAAGAATAAATTTAAACTCTTAAGTGGCAAATTTTTATGGATGGATAATAAATAATATACTTTGTATTAGAATAAGATACTAGATAGTTTTATCAGAGGAAATACATCATTAGCATGTATTTGGCCCCGCTGCTATGTTGGGTAGAGGAGTTAGGGGCCGAAACCTGATAGCATAGCAGTTCCTCCTGATGACCTCTAATCCTTATTCTGATACATCGTTTGTTATTTATTAGTCAATTCATAAAAATTGATTTTTATTTTTAATTTCAGTTTATAATTCATCTTGATATAAATTATACAAAATCTTCTAACAATTATTTATTATTAAATTATTTATTATTAATTTATTTTTATTTGGCATTATTTTTAATTTATTAGTAGTATAAAATACAGATCAGTAAGCTGATCTTATTCTTAACATTTATATAAAATCTTATAACAATTATTTATAATTATTTATTATCTAATTATTAAATTTTGATTTATTGATTAAGAATTATTATTTTTATTTATTTATTTTTCAGTTTATAATTATATTAAATAAGTTGACTCAGTTAGCTGAATTGAATTGATTTTTTTAATAATCGGTTTTTAGACAATAAAAATAAGAAAAATCAATTTATAGGTAATTTCTCCATATTGAAGGATCATGGAATTAATATTTGGATGTTTCTCTAGCCTAATACGTACGATTTAAAATAGTGGAAAAATGTGAAAATTGTTTTTAGAAAGTTTGGAAACGACTGACGGAAAATGCATCAAATACATTTTATTTTCGAAAACAATATCTTCGATTTAATATTTTTTAAACTTGGAAAAAAATGATTTATGCAGTAAATAAGTAATGAAGTATTTGTATTTTAAATACCTAAAATATATCGTATACATTTAGCTCATCGAATTCTTGACGGAACAATTACGGCTTTAACTGAAGGTCGATCACTAGCATATCGTAATCACATTACAGATATAAAGAGTCTTTCATGGGGTCCAACAGATGATGGAAAGTGTATGGAGAAGCCGAATATTTTTTCACTGAGGGCACTTGATCAGGGTGTTACTACGGTAATAAATTCGTGACGTTACCGATAATAAAAATAAATTGCCGACATTTTTAGGGTAGAAGAGGCCTTGGAACGTTGTTTGTTTGGGCATCTGGAAATGGAGGGAAATTTGGAGATCATTGCGGAGCAGATGCGTATGTAGCTAACCACAATGTGATTGCAATTGGATGCATTAACAAAAATGGTAAATTACCCTTCTTCACGGAATATTGTCCAGCAGTAATGGCCGTGGCTTACACAGGGGGAGTAATTGGGAACATGTCAGAAAACGTAATTATATTGCAAAATAATTTAATTATTATTTTATTATTTAAAAACGATTAAAAATAATTATATTTATTTAGATGGATCCTTCATTAGGATGTGTTACAACAGATGTTCTGGGAAAATGTTGTCGAGATTTTGTTGGTACATCAGCTGCGGCTCCACTCGCAGCCGGTATTTTCGCACTTGTATTAGAAGCAAATCCAAGATTAACGTATAGAGATGTGATGCATATAGTAACTCAAACTGCGCGAATACCCGGATCTATTGTGGATGCTTCATGGAAAGTAAACGGAGCTGGATATTTAGTCAGCGAGTTGTACGGATTTGGTGTAATAGATGCATCAAGAATGATTGAAACAGCATTAACATGGGAAAATATTGATGAAAGACAGCAGTGTGATATTCCAACTATTCAGTTTGGTGTAAAAGATGGGTAATATTTTATTTTTAAATAAAATTTTATTTAAAAAATCTGAACATTTCACAAAATGTTTAGATTATTATCCAACCTTTAAATTATAATTATCCAACCTTTACATACAAATAAACAAATGATTCAATGTTTTGATTTGATTTAATTTAAACAAACATTCAATTAGTTATATCAGTAACTGAGTCTACGTATTTTATATTATTTGAGAATTAAAAAATAGTGGCGAATTAAATTTGAGTAATTTAATAATAACTAAATAATAAATATTTAACAATTGTTATAAGACTATATAATAATTATTATTTATGCTTATTTGAGTTTTAACATGACCACTATTACTTGTTAACGGAATTTGTAATTATATTTTTATTATTGTATTGGGATTTCTATTTAGCTAGCACGCTTAAATTAAAGGTTGTTTAGATTAAAGTATATAAAACATTAAAGAGAAGAGAATAATTTGAGTAAATTTTATAAAGCAAAAACACATTTTATATAATTTATAAATTAAAAAATAATGCTAAATATAATTAAATAATAAAAAACCTTTATATAAGATCTTATATATTCTTGTAAAGTTATGTCATCTTCACGATATAAATAATTTATAATTTATTATATTTAAAAATTTTAAATTAAAATTTAAAATAAAAATTAATATTTTGTGAATTGACTAATAAATAGCATACGATGTATCAGAATAAAGATTAGAGGTCATCGGAAAAGCTTCTATGTTTTACACCCATAGGTGCCAAAATATACTTTCGGTAGCTTTATTTATAATATCAATACTCTAAACATTTTGACCTAATGATTTATAATATTTTACTATTTCTGTTTAGCTTTTTTGATTTTATTTTTAGTAACCTAGTTAACAATATGTATCTACTAAATTATTTAAATGATTTTTAAGAAAGCCAATATCACTACATATTGTTGCAATTCTTAAAATTTCATTATTTAATGTATTATATTTTATATTATATGGTATGCATGAATGCTCATGCAAAAATATGTTTCTTGTAAATTTAAATATGTCATCTTTACGATATAAATTAATAGTAGTTTTAGTTCATGTTAATTTAATGTTCATATCTAGATATACACCTTCTTTATCATTAATATTGGTTTTGTTAAGAATAAGGCTTTCTGGATAAATGTGCTCACTAATTGAATAAAAATTATTAGAATTAAATACACATATATCATCAATATATCGAAACATATATTTCATATATTTATATAGTTTAGAATTATTTTTTACACAGTTATGAACAAATTCATATTGCTATAAAGCTTAAAAACAAGTCAGCTATAATTAGGCTACTATTACCACCCATTAAGAACACCTTTTACTTGTCTAAATATAGATGTCCCTACCTTTAAATAATTTTGATTTATTAAAATATTTAAGGATTCATATAATTCAATGTTCTATATATTTCTACAACCTATAATCCAAACCCATAATCTCCTTCCATTTTTATTAGATAATTTTAATGAAACGGAGAATATATTTCCCTTTATTTAAAAAATTTAACATTTCGATATCTCATGCTATCATAATCAGGATGAAACATTTAATCCTGATTATGATAGTGGGGGCTATCGAAATATTGTATTTCTAAAAAAGAGAAATATTTTCTTTGTTCAAGTAAAACTATCCCATATATTTGTTGAGAAATGGGAAACGTTTATTTGATATTTTTCAAACCATTGAATTATCAAAAATCATCATTATCAACTATTTCCAAAAACCTTAAATTAATATTTTAAATTACAATTGTAATTTTCTGAAGATGCTAACAGTAGTTAGCGGAATATCAAAAACAATTTCTTCTTTCAATTGATTCAGCTCCAATAATTAATTATTAATAATGGTTCAGTATCAACTATTTAAAAAAATTCGAAATACATTTTATTATTTATGAATAAGGCTACCTGGATAAATTTGCATTAAATCAAATTCTATGAAACTAAATTCTATAAAACTAAGCTATCATTATTATCATTAAGTTTTCTCATGGAGATTTAAACAGCGGATATAAAACTATATTGATTTAAATATAAAACTATATTTCTCCTTTATTTGATAATTAACTTTTCCTTTATTTGATAATTTCCTTAATAACAAAATCCAAATTTATGCATAGTTTGCAATCAAGTTCAGAAGATGGGCAATGTCCAGTCTTCGACGATTTACAAAATCAGGCGGCGATGCCCCCCCCGCAATCGCCACATTGATTCGCTGCATGATCGCCACTGTTACGAACTCGTAATCGCGAGAATCGATATCTCTGTATTTTGATCTTTTTATTGCTTCTGCGTCACTGGCGACGGCACTGCCTTCTGTCACAACTTGATATTAGTAGTTCGGCGCCAGGGTATTGGGACAGGTAAAGCCCATATCAGAATACGGCCGAATTGCCACAGGATGTAAGTCGCTCAATCTGGGCGCTTTATATTTATATGAATTTCATTGGAAATAGGTCATTTATATTTATGTCTTATAAATTATTATATATTTTTAGGCCCAGAAATCTGATAGCATAGCAGTTTCTGCTGATGACCTCTAGTTATCAAAATATTTAATACAAAATATTATATTATAATTTTTTATTATTTATCTTTATTTTTGATTTATATATAGTATAAAACACGTAGACTTATTTATCTGATATGATTTGTTGAAGTGAATATCTATAGAAATTTAAAAAATTCATAATTTAGTCGAATAGTCTCTGGTGGAAGCTTTTCAGCGAATATTGCCGTATCTTCATGTCCGCTGGTTGAAGCACTTGAACACGTTATTGTCTATTTAACAATGTCGTATCCATATCGAGGTGATATTCGGGTCGTGATTGAATCACCATCGGGGACGTCTTCTAATGTTTTAGAATTTAGACCACTTGATAACTCAAAGAAAGGTATAAATTGGTTACGTGGAAAATAGTTCAATTTTTATTAATCTATTTTTATTAAGGTATACACCATTTTCCATTTATGACAACACACTGTTGGGGAGAAAGTCCTATTGGTACTTGGAAAGTACGTGTAGAAGCTAAATCAAATAGGGAGAATTACGTCGGAAGCGTATCGCGAATTGGACTGAGACTTTTTGGTACAACTAAATGGACTATTTCTAGATTCTATCAAAGATCTGTTAACGTTGAAAACTAATTTGTTTATTTTCTTATATCTAAAGTTAATATCATCCAATTTATTATTTCTTTACATTTCTTAATCATCTTACGAAAAGTAGAAATGAAGAATACAGAGAAAAATATAGAAAGTATTTGTTCTTAAGTTATATTTTACTCAACATGTTACGGCCTAATCCACATCGTTATTAAGAATTGGACGGAATAATTGTTTCAACACAAGATAAAATATTTCAATTGACAAAAGTTAAAAATTAACCACATTTTGCGATTCCTAGAGTTGTTTTGCCAGATACAACAAAATTTCGTTGTAACTTACAATTTAAGATGCAAATCTAATACATTTTAGATTACAAATGAGTACAAGTCAACCTTCATTGCATTGCAAAGGTAGTGCACGTATTGTACTTTAAGAGTCTCGATTAACAGTAACTAAGCACAGATCACCTTAGTCAAAATCGGATCGTATGTAACCTAAGTTTTATGGTGAGTATCTACAATATGGATGTGTCTAAAACATGACGAGAAATTATGAAAATAAAAAACATTAAATAAATTAATCGTAAAATAATTAATTTTATGATCAATTCGAAGTTCGCTTTACCCATATATAATATTTAATATATTAATGACTAATATTTAATGAAAGTCGTAGTTAGTTGACGTTAATAGTTTCACATATCAGCCAACAACAAACTCTCGCAATCAGTGACCAAATAATTGAACGGTAATGCGTAAAAACAATCTCTTTTAGTGCAATTTACTCGTATAAATTGGTAGGGTCACATCTCAAAAATAAATATAACAAAGCACAATAATACATGTTCATGAATACATGACTTTATGTATTTTATAATAAATGCATAAATACATATATAAAAAACTAAAGAACAATATTTGCTGACAGGTAGCAAATGTTTTTTACTAAAAACAAATATTATACTGAATATACTACGTTTATTACTCCAGCAATATTTTAAAGTATTTCAAGAGCTTATTTTAAAAATATAATTAAAAATAATTCGTTTGTGTATTTGCCATTTAAAAAATTCCAACGATAGATCGCTAGGTCCTGTAGTGATTAACGATCTCAATTAGTTAGAGATATATATCAATATAAACAGGTACAGATTAAAATATTAAATACATTATGAAAATGATATTAAATCCATAAATATCATTTACTGTATTTAATATTAATACATTAATGGAAAATATTAGTTATATCAATAATAACGATTAATTATTAGTTAAAATAAGAAAGTTTGTTTTTAATGTGACAAATGCACACAGAAGCGAAACAGATTAAAATAAAGTTACTCGTTTAGTAGCATTGATTAATTTAGAAGCATAGAACGTAGTTGCTTTTTGAAAACTTTGAGTGAGGACGAAGATCGCAGGTGATCAGGTAGGGAATTTCAATGTAGAGGAGCAGCGATGTGTAGTGATCAACAGCTGAAGTTGGTTGAGTGAAGAGACGGTTCAGTGAAGTTGGTTGAGACAGCGACGTGTAGCAAAAGAGAAGCACAGGAACGTAGGTGAGTAGAAAGAGAGCGAGATTCACTTAGAGTTGGTAGATAGAGATAAGAAGGAGAATTACAATGCAGAAGGCGATAAGTTAGACAAAACAGACGAAAACGAACGCGATGTTCAATACTTAGTCATCGAAGTTTTGATAAATAGGAAGAGATATGATCAAATTTACGAAGTCGAAAAAGGATGCGCACATCAGTGTTAATGAGGCGCTGAAGAGGTTAAAGGAATGACTTTGAAGAGAAGACGAGAAGTCTAAGACAGTAATTGATACACCGGAAAAGAAGAAAGGAGATAAAAGGTTTACATGAACTAAAATCTAGAGAATTTCTGACGAGACGAATTTCACGGAAAGAATATTTGAAGATATAGTTTTATCACGAATGAAGCGATTTAGGTGCAGGTTATTGTCGAAGTGAATAGCTAGAAATACTAGTTTATCTACAGCAGGAGAAACAGAAAGAGTGGAGGGTAAAATCTATAACACTTTAGATTTGGTAGGATCGAGGGAGATGCTCAAAGAAATTAGATGTTCTGATAGAGCACGAAGACAATTGAACGAGGAGATTAAAAGTTGGCTAAGGGAACTGAGGATAATGAATCGACAAAGTGAGAATAAAGAAGTATATCATCAGATTACTGCATTACTCTGAAG